>ML310612.1:0-96522 GCA_005239505.1 Nicotiana paniculata
ATAACCTACTCAGATGCATCGTTGAATTATATATACGTTATAGTATTACAGTGAAGTGTTTATGCGTCTGTGTGTGCGTGTGTGTGTATGTGTGTGTGTGTGTGTATATATATATATACACACTTGTAAATTGATTCATCGACTTATAACCTAGTGATGAATGAATGTAATTCATTATCTCTGTTATAATACAAATAATAATACTACTATCATATACTATAACATGCTATATATGTAGTTAAAGCACCACGAAGTGTGTGTTATATATATACACATACTAACATATACTATAATAAGTTATATATACGTTATAGTATTACAGTGAAGTGTCTTTGTGTGTGTGTCTATATATATATATATATAGGTTTATCAATTCATTAATTATTCGTACGTAGTAATGTATAAGATTGATCATCAATTACAATATAGTTTATGCGTGTGTATGAAATTACTCATATACTTAAATATAGCTTAAAAAATTACTTTACATAGATGCTATTATAATGTAATTAAAGTAATTACATAGTTAAAAATAGTTTAATTTTTTTTTAAAATTCAATAATTTAATTTAATAATTAAAGAAAAAAATAATTTAATATTTTTTTAAAAATAGCGACCAACGTTGGCTGCTATTTTCAATTTAATTTTTTTTTTACAATAGCGACCAACGTAACGGTCAAAACATATTTACAGACAAAAAATAGCGATCAAAGTTGGTCGCTTTTCCTAATTTCAGAGACAAAAACGGGTTTCCCCCCCATTTCTTTTATTTTCTTCTCCAAAAATTTTCCCAACTCTCTTTTCCCTCCCCTTCTCAATTTCACTCACCCAAATCCCATCCCCCATCCCGCGCCACCACCTCCCCCACTGCCACCAAATAATAAATACTACTATCATATGCTATTACATGCTATATATGTAGTTAAAGCACCACAAATGTGTGTTATATATATACACACACTAACATATACTATAATAAGTTATATATACGTTATAGTATTACAGTGAAGTGTCTCTGTGTGTGTGTCTATATATATATATATATATATATATATATAGGTTCATCAATTCATTAATTATTCGTACGTAGTAATGTATAAGATTGATCATCAATTATAATATAGTTTATGCGTGTGTATGAAATTACTCATATACTTAAATATAGCTTAAAAAATTACTTTAGATAGATGCTATTATAATGTAATTAAAGTAATTACATAGTTAAAAATAGTTTAATTTTTTTTAAAATTTAATAATTAAAGAAAAAAATAATTTAATATTTTTTTAAAAATAGCGACCAACGTTAGCTGCTATTTTCAATTTTTTTTTTTTAAAAAATAGCGACCAACGTTGGTCGCTATTTCTGGTCAAACGGTCAAAACTTATTTACAGACAAAAATAGCGACCAAAGTTGGTCGCTTTTCCTAATTTCAGAGACAAAACAGGTTTCCCCCCATTTCTTTTATTCTTCCCCAAAAATTTTCCCAACTCTCTTTTCCCTCCCCTTCTCTATTTCACTCACCCAAATCCGATCCCCCATCCCGCGCCACCACCTCCCCCACTGCCACCACTCCCCCACTGCTCGCCGCCCACTACTTCGCCGCCCACTACTTCGCCGCCCACTGCCTCGCCGCCCACTGCCGCCCCTATCTCTCTCCTTCTCCACCTAAAAAAAATCAAGGTTAGAATTATAACCTTGATCTTTGTTATTTTTAGTGTGTGTGTGTTACAATATTTGATGTATTGTAGTTTATTGTTTCAATTAGTGTTTCAATTCTTTGAACATTGTATTTTATTGAGGATTAGGGTTTATGTCTTGTTCAAATTAGTTTTGTTAATTAATTTTATTAACTAAATAGTTCAATTAGTGTTGAATTTAGTTTAGTTAGATTTGAAGTATACTTTGTCTTGATAGTTTAGTTAGAATTTAGGGTTTAGGATATGAATTAAATTTTTGGATATGAATTGGAATTTTAGTTTATGAATTGGAATTTTTGGATATGAATTGAGCCTTTAGGATATGAATTGAACCTTTATGATATGAATTGAACTTTTAGGATATGAATTGAAATTTTAGGATATGAATTGGACTTTTAGTTTATGTATTGGAATTTTAGTTTATAAATTGAAATTTTAGAATATGAATTGAACTTTTAATTTATGAATTGAACCTTTAGGATATGAATTGAACCTTTTGGATATGAATTGAAATTTTTGGATACGAATTGGAATTTTAGTTTATGAATTAAAATTTTTGTGTATGAATTGAACTTTTAGGATATGAGTTGAGCCTTTAGGATATAAATTGAAATTTTAGGATATGAATTGAACTTTTAGTTTATGTATTGTAATTTTAGTTTATGAATTGAAATTTTAGGATATGAATTGAANAACCTTTATGATATGAATTGAACTTTTAGGATATGAATTGAAATTTTAGGATATGAATTGGACTTTTAGTTTATGTATTGGAATTTTAGTTTATAAATTGAAATTTTAGAATATGAATTGAACTTTTAATTTATGAATTGAACCTTTAGGATATGAATTGAACCTTTTGGATATGAATTGAAATTTTTGGATACGAATTGGAATTTTAGTTTATGAATTAAAATTTTTGTGTATGAATTGAACTTTTAGGATATGAGTTGAGCCTTTAGGATATAAATTGAAATTTTAGGATATGAATTGAACTTTTAGTTTATGTATTGTAATTTTAGTTTATGAGGATAATCACCAAAATGATTTTAGGATATTAGTTTAGTTTGAGCTTTTATTATGAGGATAATCACCAAAGCCACCAGAAAGCTTTATGATGCCCCCTATACGAGTTGGAGTGAATTCTCATTCACGCTGAAGGAGCAAATTTTCAATGAATTTAAGGTATAAATATTCTTTTAAGCAGTATAATTATTTATATTTATGATATTTCCATATAATATTTAACTTTTGAAATACAGAGCAAGTGTGTATGGGAACACCGCTATAGCGCGGAAGTGGCTGCAAATTTTAATCTCAAAGCTCGGAAGCGGTTGTCGCATAGTTTCTCCAAAGCTAGACAGTTCAACAAGAAGCCTGGCTGGTTGCTTCAACATTTATGAGAGGATTTGCAAAGGCAATGGATTACCGCAACCTTCTTATAGAAGAGTGAAAAAGGAAAGAAAGCTCGCGCATCCGAGAAGGGAGGGTCCTTGCACACTGGAGGTGCGATCAGCCAATGGACAATAAAAAGAAGATTGGTACGTAATTGATTTATTTATTTTAATTTTCAAGTATATCTATTATGTTTATTAACTAAAATTTATGAGTTTCAGGAAAAGAAGTTGGGGCGTCCAATGAAGCAAGATGAGTTATTCAAGGAGACTCATATTGTCAAGAAGAAGAAAGAGACGGATCAAGAAAGGTGGATCGAGGGCCGAGTCTCGACTGTACATGTAAGTTTTCACTTTTCATTAAGTATTTTGATTTACACTTATATAAATTTTGAAATACTAATTCAATGTAATTTTTCTTATAGGATCGCTTCACAGCTGACGTGGATGAATTCATACGCAGCCAGCCACCTAATGAGTCGGGCGAGGCAATTCAACTTTCGGACAAGGATGCTGAAAGATTATGGATAGAGGCTGCTGGCGGTGCAAAACGGGGGATGGTATACGGGCTTCCTACTAAGAAGTTCCATCACTATCACTGTGGAATGCAAGGAATAGGGACTTACTCGCAAGGCGAGTAACTTCGTGGGGAGAGCCTCTCCGCTATGCGGGAGAGTGTGGCAAAGCTCACATCCGAGCTAGAAGCTGCCAAGGAAAGAGAAAAGCTTAGAGATGCTCAGTGCGTTGGCATGCAAGCTCAGTACCATGGCATGCAAGCTCAGCTCAAAGCTCTCCTAGCTTCTGGAGCTTTTCCGATTCCCCGGTCTCGCGAGTCATCGCCAGAGGCTCAACTTGAACGTGAGCGTTCCTTCCGTCCTCCCCGTGCTAGTTCCTCCCGTCCTCCCCGTGATCGTTATTCTCGTCCTCCACAAAATGACCCTTCTCATTACCGTCTTGATAATGAGGATTCATCAGACGATGATGATAATGATGTTGAATGAAACAGTCCTTGAGTACTTTTATATACTTTGAACAAGACAATATAACTTTGGTCCGTTTTCGGATGGGCTTGTAATAAGTGTTAACTTAGTTTGTTAGTTTAATGCGTTAGTTCTATTGAACTTTATACTTTGTTGGTTTTAATGTTGTTGTTGTGTTATTGTTGTTGTTGTTGTTGTAATAGGATTTGGTATGCTGGCAGGTGGTGTAGCTGCCAAAATAGGCAATTTCTGTCAAAATAATACCCAGAAAAGCGACTAACTTTGGTCGCTATTCTATAAATTCTTTTTCCTGGGCAATAGCGACCAAAGTTGGTCGCTAACTAACCCAGATTTCCAGAATAACGACCAACTTTGGTCGCTATTTTATTAAAAAAAAAATTTTCTTCTGAAAATTGGCGACCAAAGTTGGTTGCTTATTTAATAAAAAAAATTAAATTGTTGAAATTAACGACCAATTGTGGTCGCTTTTTATTAAAAAAAATTTAAAAAATTATAAAATAGCGACCAACTTTCGTCGCTATTTTCTAAATTTTAAAATATTATATTCTTTTTTACAGATCAAAGTTGGTCACTATATTTTGTATAATAATAAATAAATAGAAAACGTAATTTAAAAATACAGACCAACTTTGGTCGCTAAATTTATATTATTAAAATACTGTAGCGACCAAAGTTGGTCGCTTTTTTTGATACTCGGAATATTTGGTCCTTTTACCTTAGAGACCAAAGTTGGTCGCTAAAGTAAAGGGACCAACGAAAAAACGACCAAGCCATTTTGGATGCCTTTTGATCGCTTTTGCACTGTTTAGCGACCAACTTTTGTCGCTTTCGAGGTCGTTTTTTTTCGGATTTTTAGTGGTGGAAGAAGAATAGGTCTGCGTTTCCAGTGATAAGTATTACTAATTGAAGTCAGTCCCGTTTCCATAGGGCTAATATTTGTTACGGCACAGGGGCGGAGCTAATATGCCGGTTATCAGTGGAGGAGCCAAGATTTTCATTAAGGGAGAATAAAATATAAAGAAATAAACTTATCAGGAAATTCAATGAGTGTCAATATATAATATATATACATATTTAAAAAAAATTACTTAGCTACACAGTGTAATTTTCTGACAAACGGGGTGTTGGTTGACACCTCTTGAGTGCATGCGGCTCCGCCACTGCCGGTTACGAGTTTGGTTGAACCCAATAACTTTGGCCCAAAATCGATATTTGTATAAAAAAAATCTATTAAAAATATATAAATTATTAATTTAGAACAAAGTAACTTAAAAAGACTAAAATTCTAAATCCATCGACTTCAAATTCTCATAGTTTTGGCTTCTTATGTAACCTACAGAACTACTGGTATCCAAAGTTGTTAATATGCAGAGAGAAATCAAAATCTATGAAAGTCAATGCTAATTAAGTGGGGTTTTTTATGAAGTTTATTGGTATTACATGGTAGGGGACTGGTCATTTTGTTGACACCTTTGTTCAGTCAAATAATGAGTGTGTTAATGGTCAATGAATGTTTGGGACAAAGTTATTATCTGAGTTCACTAATGATGTGCGCAGGGTATCAAATGGATGGGTTGGACGATATTTGAACGGCTTAAAACATATCGTATTAATAAAGAATTTAAGTTTTAACCTTTCAGTATTTTCTTGAGTCAAAATGTGTAAATCAATTTTGGACTAAATAATCTTACCCAAATAAAACTTATTTTTCATTTGCTTGTTTCTTTTAATTTGTTTAATAATCATGATTATATTAAACAAGCCGAAAAAAATACTTTTCTATGTTTTGACAAAGTTTTTAGTATGTTTTAACTTGGGCTACTTATGCAATCCAAGCCCAAATTGGCCCAAAATTTTAAATGGAATAATTTGGGCTATGTCTAAAGACCTGCCAATGAATACAGAAGAATTATATAATCACCCACTCTACCACTTAAACTAAAAATAACTGGTGAATGTATAATATATGCATAATTTATATATTATACATGTTATAAATGTGTATAATCAATGTATATGTCTTAAAAAAAGTAAACAATTAATATGGTCGGCTATATGTGTAAAAATCCCTTTAGGTTTGTGATGGTACACTCCAGTAAGTAAAAATAGCACCGGCTAGTCAGTTTTCGGATTAGTCATTTAAAAATATCCAGCGTTTGCTAAGTTAATGAAAAATGGTCACTATTTTGGTGCAACATAGATCGGTTCAACATAATATACTGGAGTTCGGTGCACCTGTGTATGAACTTCCAGCATATTATACTGGACCGGTATACTTTGCTGGAACTCCATTATATTATGCTGGATTTCCAGTATACTTATGCTGGAACTCCAATATAATATGCTGGAGTTCCAGTATACTTATGCTGGAATTCCAGTATAATATACTGGAGTATTTGTTGTATTTTGTACAGTATTTTCCTTTAAATTTATCTTTACATGAAAAGTGACTAAATTTTGATTACTTTTGAAAATGTGATTATTTTTGAATGACCACTTATAAATCTGGCTTATTTTAAATTTCTTCCCTCCGGTACCGATGTTAGCAATAGGGTTTGTAACACATTGTGGGCTGATTTACACATATGTCCCCTTTTTAGCCACTTCTTAGATTTTGTCCCTATTTTTAAAAGTAGTACTAATACATTCCTTGGAAAATTACTCATTTAAGACACTATTAGACGATCAAGTCTAATGTTGCTCATATAGGATTCTGTTTGCTCACAAAATATTAGACCGCGGTTCAACGTTCGCAATAACTTATAAAATTAGGATCGTGGTCTAACATTTTCTTATATTATTCATCGGTTATCTTTACCGAAATAAAAAAAAGCTCATTTACTAAACAATTGATAAGGGACAACTGCGAAAATTCCACCAATCTGATTTCAAGTTCGTGATAGCACACTCTAGTACCGGTGTTAGCATTGAAATTTATAAATTGATTCTCTATTTTCCACACTTCAAAATTCTTTATTTAAGTTCGATTCGACCAAATAGTCCTACGATGTCATTTTATTGTTATGGAGTAATATTTTTGAACATGATAGTTAACATTTTATCAGGTTACTACTTAACGCCTAACGTAATATTTAGTTGTAATTACTTTATAAATGACTCGATCGTATAAATATTTTTTTATTTATGTATGAACGCAGAGTTTAAACTTTAATTTCCAACACTATCTAAGCTGGAATGACATAATTTTCTGATCTCTTGAGCATTTTTGCCACCTTCTTCTGTGGTATCATATACCTATACCTAGTATTCAATAGGAAGCATCTTGAAATTTCAATTTCCACATATGATTTGGCTTCAAGTTTTTAACTTAAAATGTTTGCTTGGAAATTGAAGGTCAACGTTTGCTATATGCCTATGCCATATAGCCTAATATGAAAATGAAAGATTTATTTTCTACTATTATACATCTTCCTAAAGGGTAGCCCGACACATAAAGCATTCCACATTCATGCAGAGTCCGAGGAAGGATTGTACCCCAAGGGGTATGATGTAGATAACATACCCTAATGTAAGTATTAATAGCTGCTTCTACGGCTCCAACCCGTGACTTATAGGTCACATGTAGACAACATTACCGTTGCTCTCAGCACCGTATGATATAGCTGCTTGCCACGTACGCTTCGCCATCCATTCAAAGGGCTAACGAAGGGGATGAGAACAGGGAATCTACTGGACGCAGTTCAACTAGCGGAGACTCTTGGAATAGCTGGAGCAAGAAGTCCCCAAATGAGCGTCTTATGAGGATCGTTCTATAAAAATTCAAGACAAGAAGAAAGCAAGAAAAGGATAGTGATCGATTTAGAAACGTCATGAGGGAGGAAGATTAGGAAAGTAACCTTATGACACCGGAGAATTACACTTTTTCTCCCACCTTAGCGTCGTGGATGGAAGAAGGGCGAGAGGGCACGCACGCTCTATGCTTTTCGCCAGCTCCTTTTCCTACTATATATCCTACTATATTTTGGTAATTTCTGGACCTGAAGTTCCACGTCACAATGAGTCAACCAGCTTTTATGGTCACCCAAGAATCCAAGCAAGTAAACAACAACTCTCTATTTCTTTGGGAGCAACCGCCAGATTCTTGTTTGAAAATAGTCCATGACGATAAAATTGGTTTTACTGAGCCTAGGCGTGTATCTAGTAATGTACTCACTAGTTTGGATGAACTTGGGATTCCTTTTGTAACTTGTAATCCAAATGAAAACAACACAGTGGCTGTATCTACTAATGAGCCCAATGGGACTCTAGCTTTATGTAATAGAATTAGCTAAGGAATGAAATTTCGTATTTTTACAAAAAAAAAAATAAAAAAATTGTGAATTTCATATTTAATTAAATACAGAATGCTAATCAAACGAAACAGATAAGAAGCTGCAATAAGACAGCGGTATCAATTTTCTAAGTAATGTATGTTATTAGTCATATAAGTACGGATGATAACTCCAGAAGGCTATCGCAGTTTGTCTGTTTACAGCTTTAATTATTTCTTTGCTGTCTGACCTTTTGAATTATAATAAAAATGAAACCAAGTCAAATAAATTGAGCTCAACTTGCATATTTCTTTAAGCTGAAAAAGTGTAGCATCAATTAGCACATGAATTAACTTAAACTTAGGCGAGGTTGTTGCTGAAGCGATCCTATTATATTGCTTCACGGATCAGTATTAAAAATTTATCTGATATTTATACCAAATTATACTAATTTATTATAGTTAAAAAACAGAAGACTTTGATCCTATAATCTGACTCCTTTGTTACATGCTATGGTCTTCATTCTATGATATATGCATGAGACATCGGCGTTAGCTCTCTCATATATATAGAGAGACTAGTTTCTGAACACGTGTGTGACACATGATTCTATATTGTCAATTATCATAAATGTCACATAAAACATAATAATGTTATAAATAGAATTCTATTTAGAGTGAATCTCTATCTTTTAGAGAGTTTTACTTTGTGGCCAAGTTATTTTTTCCTTGTAAATAGAGGGGTCTTACCCCATTATAAATTATCCTAAAATTCAATAAGAATTTTCTCTCTCTTTCTCTGCAATATTGTTCTTGTTCTTTTGTTGTTTCATAAAACGTTATCAGCACGAGACTCTACCGTCTCAAGAAGCTCTTTGAGAAGATTAAGATATAACTTTTCTCATTTTTTTAATTATGACTGACATTATGAAAAGAAAGTTCGTTGCCCTGAAATGTCGGGCATGAACTATATGACATGAGTGATGGATGCTGAAATCCATTTAGATGCAATGGGTCTTGGAGACGCCATTAAAGACAAAAATAAAGCATCTACCCAAGACTGTGCTAAGGCCTTGATTTTCTTGCGCCATCACCTTGATGAAGGGTTGAAAGTTGAATATCTCACAGTCAAAGATCCACTTGTTTTGTGAAATGACTTAAAGGAAAGATATGACAACTTAAAGTTGGTCACTCTTCCACAAGCACGATATGATTGGGCTCATCTGAGGCTCCAAGACTTTAAGTCTGTTTCTGAATATAATTCTGCGATGTTCTGAATTACTTCTAAATTGAAACTCTGTGGAGATACTATCACTGACTATGATATGCTTGAAAAAATGTTCACAACGTTTCATGCCTCCAATATGGTCTTGCAACAACAATACCGAGATAAAGGTTTCAAGAAGTACTCTGAGTTGATTTCTCTTCTCCTTGTGGCCGAACGAAATAACGATTTGCTCATGAGAAATCACAAAAATCGACCCACTGGGTCTACACCATTGCCTGAAGTGGATGAGGTGTATTTACATTATGCTAAGCGTGGGAAAGGCCGTAACCCTATTAATAGTCGTGGCCGTGGCCGTGACCGTGGACAAGGAAAATTTTTTTCTGGTGTTAATCGTCCCCCAAAGAAAAATAACCACCAAAAGTGGAAAGGGAAAAATGAAAAGCCAAAGGAAAATGGTTCAGAAACTGAATATTATCGTTGCGGAGGAAAAGGGCATTGGGCAAATATTTATCGTGTACCAAGACATTTGGTTGAGCTTTATCAAGCATCTCTAAAGAATAAAGGCCCTGAAGCCAATTTTGTCTCTGACAATGATTTGACATCACCCACTTAGATGTGGCATACTTCTTTGAGCGCCCTGATGGAAAAATAGACCACTTGATCGGTGATGGATCTGTGGTTAAAGAAGATTGAGTAGTTTGATTTTATTTTATTTTGCTTATTCGTATTAGTTAGTGCATAAATATCATGTAATTATCGTATTTTACATGAGTAGTAGTTTTAATTAGTATGTCGAATTAGTATAATATGTCATTGAATAAAGTTTGAAAATTGTCAAAATTCATAATCAACATCAGTTGTTTATGTTAAGAGTTGAAAACTTTGCAAAAAAGAGAAAGAAAAATTACAAAGGAAAACTTTGCAAAGAAAGAAAACCTTGCAAACGAAAAAGAAATTTATTTTTTTATTACAAATGAAAACTTTGCAAACGTGAGAAAACTTGCAAACAATTTTTTTTATTTATAAAGTTTGAGTATTAGTTGCAAATGAAAACTTACAAAAATTTACAAATGAAAAGGTGTCTTACAGACTGGCGTGAAACTATTTGCAAAAGCATTTCAATAAGTTAGGATTGATTTTAAATCAACTGACACTATTCGAAATTTTTATTCAAATGCAATATTTATTTTCTAATTAAGTCGTTCAATCAAAGATTGTGTCTTATGAAAAATTATTATCGCACTTATTGAATAAGCCATTATTGAGTTATTCACTTCACTTTGTTTCTTTTCCTTTATCTTTGAAAATACTAATATTTATTCATATACTTCTTTATGTATGTCAACCCATGGGAAGAAAATATGGATATTCCACAAAGCAAACTTGGATCAAAATTCAATTGCAAAAATATTTGTTTAGTTGATTCATGTACGACACATACAATATTCAAAGAGAAGAAATATTTCTCTTATTTAAGTATGTGTAAGGTAGATGTTACTACAATTTTTGGTAGTAGTAAATTAAATGAAGGCTCTTAAAGAGCTACTATAACTCTGCCTAAGGGAACAATACTTATCATAGAGAATGCAATGTTCTCCTCCAAGTCCAAGAGGAACTTGTTGAGTTTTAAAGATATCCGCCGAAATGGATATCATATTGAGATAGTAGATGAGAATAATCTTGAATATCTCATCATTACCAAGAATGTCTCTGGCCAAAAGAGGGTTATTGAGAAGTTCCCATCTTTATCTTGTGGCCTGTATTGGACAAGAATTAGTGCAATCGAGACACATTCTACCGTAAATCAAAAGGTTAGTGATTCCAATACATTTGTACTTTGGCATGATCGATTGGGACATCCTAGATCAATTATGCTGAGACGAATTATAGAAAACTCAAATGGGAATCCATTAAAGAATTTAAAGATTCTTTTAAATAATGAATTTTCTTGCTCTTCTTGTTATCAAGGCAAGTTAATTATTAGACCATCACCAACAAAGGTTGGGATTGAGTCCCCTGCATTTTTGAAACGTATACAAGCGGATATTTGTGGACCTATTCACCCACATAGTGGGTCGTTTAGATATTTTATGGTCTTAATAGATGCATCTTCTAGATGGTCTCATGTGTGCCTATTGTCATCTCGCGACCTCGCGTTTGGAAAATTAATGGCACAAATAATCCGATTACAGACACAATTTCCCGATAATCCAATTAAGTCTATTAGACTTGATAATGCTGCTGAGTTTTCATCCCAAGAATTTAATGATTATTGCGTATCAATTGAGATAAATGTGAAACATCCTGCAGCTCATGTTCACACTCAAAATGGCCTTGCAGAGTCTTTAATTTAACGTCTGCAATTGATAGCAAGACCGTTACTCATGAAAACGAGGATGCTCATTTCTGTTTGGGGTCACGCATTTTGCAGGCAACAATGCTAGTGTAACGGCCCAGTCCGTCGTTACGTAAAACCTACATTATAATTGCTGTTATTGACTTGTCATAGGTTGGTATTTCTATATTTGATGTATTAGAGTTGGTAGGCTTAAAATCGAATGGTTGTAGTGAGAGCTTAGTCCTTTAGCCTTTAAAAATAACCTTAAAATGGGAAAAGTCAACTAAGAGTTGACTTATCGGTAAACGACCTCGGAATGTGGATTTTATGGCTCGGATAGCTTCGTTAAGTGATTTGAGACTTAGGAGTGTGTTCAGAATAATTTTGTGATGTCCGGTGTAGAATTAGACTTGAATTGGCGAAAGTTAGTTTTTGGTGATTTCCGGTCGGCAGTGAAAAATAGGCTATCGAGGTCAGAATGAAAATATGAAAGTTGGAACAAGTTTGTAATGTTATATTTGATATGTCTGCAAAATTTCAAGTTAATCAGAGTTGTTTTGGATAGTTTTGGCATCGTTGGTGGATTTTAGAAATTTCAAAGTTCTTAGGCTTGAATCCGATGTAAATTTGGTGTTTTGATGTTAGTTTTGGTGTTTTGAGAGTGCAACTAAGTTTGAATAATGTTATGAGATATGTTGGTAGGCTTGGTTGGGGTCCCGAGGGGCTTGGGATTGATTTCGGTTGGTTAACGGGCATTTGTGGACTTAAAGAAAGAGCTGGTTTTCTGGTTTTTGTGCAACACAGATTTGTGCATCCCGATCGCATGGAAAAAGGCTGCAATCGCGTAGAACACTCTAAGGGCTAGGAAAAATTATGCATCGCGATCGCGTGAATCGGGGTGCGATCGCGTAAGTTTGGAAGAAGGTGAAGTGCGATCGCGTGGGTTAGGTCGCGATCGCGATCGCGTAGGGTCATGATAGGCGCGTGGGGGTGAAGTCAATTGGTCTTCGCAATCGCGTGCGTCTGGTTGCGATCGCGTGGGGTTGAGCTGCTTTGAAGTGCGGTCGCGTGGCTTATGCAGCGATCGCAATGAGTGAAGTGGGGGCCAGGGAATTTTGTTCTTCGGGAACACGTGAGGACTTCCGCGATCGCAGTGAAGAAATAGCTGGGCAGTTATAAAATAAACCCTACGCGACTTAAACCCTTTTTACACTATTTTTGTACGGACAGAGAGCTTTGGAGACGATTTTGGAAGAGAGAAATCATTATTCTTCATAGAGGTAAGTGTTTTGGACCTTAAAACTCATTTATGGATGATTATAGAACATAATATCAGCGTTAAATTTACGAAAATCAGTAGAAAAAGATGGGTTTAGGGCTTGAGATTTTGAGATCTTTAGGAATTATGGGTCAAACAAACTCTGATTTTAGCGTTCTTTATATGTATGGACTCGTGAGATGATGAAGAACAGTTTTGTATAAAAATTTCTGAGTTTCGGGATGCGGGCTCGGGGGTCGGGTTTTGACCAATTTCGGATTTTTGAGCTAAATTTAATATTTTTCGATTGGAATTTATTCCTTAAGCATAAATTGATGATAAAAATCCGAACTTGGTAGATTTGGAGCATTCGAAGATTGATACGAGAGGCAAGCGTGTTGCAGAATAGTTTCCTAAGTAATATCTTTAAATCCTGTCATGAGGGTATGAAACCCCGGAATATGCACCCTTCCACGGGTTTTGAAATGCAAAGGTTGAAACTTTGGAAATATCTTCCCTATTTAGGCGACTATTGAGTTGCTAAACCGATTTTTAAGCCTATGCTAAATAGTATTGATATATTTTGATATGATTTGGGCTGTAAGCCATGTTTGGGGCCTAGTGCCGATCTGTTTACCCCTTGGGGGCTGTTTTCACTGTGTTTCCTCACTTGATATGTTATGATTTTCACTCAGTCTTTTCTTGATAATTGGTTTGGACACTCAGAGTATTTTGAAACTATTTCTTGAAAATGAAACACTGTTTTGGGTCGAGAAACCGGTATATTTATGGCCTGAGGGGAAAATTGAGTGTGTCTGACTGAGTGAGGCTGCATGCCTATATTTTGAGGGTGCTATGATATGAGTGAGGTTGCGGGCCTATATTGTGAGTGATTTATGCCATGATATGGCTTGTTATAATGCTTGGGCTGTAGGAGCCCCTCCGAAGTCTGTACACACCCCCAGTGAGCGCAGGTACCTAATGAGTGATGCCCGCGGGGCTTATGCTGAGTGATTATGAGGATGTCTGATGGGCTGATACTGAGTGACTGTGAGTATGCCTGATGGGCTGTTACTGAGTGACTGTGAGTATGCCTGATGGGCTGTTACTGAGTGACTGTGAGTATGCCTGATGGGCTGTTACTGAGTGACTGTAAGGATGCCTGATGGGCTGATATTGAGAGATGGTGAGGATGCCTGATGGGAAATGGTTACGATAAATGATTTTAGCCTGAGGGGCAGTTTTATGAAGAATTTTTACTAAGTTTTTGAACTATGATTTACTTCGTTTTCGAACTGGCTTTTACTGAGATACACTGATATTACACTTGTTTCAAAGGATTTTTGGAAATTGATTTCGAACTTATTATTTGATGTATACTACATGGTGACTTGGTATTTTACTAGTTTGGTGAAATTGTATATCTGTACTGTGTGTTTTATAATTCTCAGACTGTGATTTATTTTTATTACTACTGAGTTGGCGTACCCGTCATTACTCCCTATGCCTCTGTGCAATGATTCAGGTGACGGTCTGGAGCAGTAGCTGTCCTTGCTCGTAGTTGCAGGTTCACGAGATTTCGAGATAGCTGCCCAGCGTCCACAACTTCTCCATTTCCCTTCCTTATTTAGTTTTAGCGTTTGATTCAGAGACATATATTATAGTTTTAGCAGAGTTAGATTTATTTATTCTTAGATGCTCATGACTATTGACTCCAGTCTTGGGAGGTTTTGTTTAGAGTTGTTAGACTATTATTGGGACGCTAAGACTTAATTACATTNACCTGTTAGGATTTGGAGTCGTGACAAGTTGGTATCAGAGCTCTAGGTTACATAGGACTCAACGGTCATGAGCAGGTTCGGTAGAGTCTTGCGGATCGGTACGGAGACGTCTGTACTTATCTTCGAGAGGCTGCAAAACTCTTAGGAAACATCTATATCTTTTTGTGATCTTTCATTCCAATCTATTGATTCTTGAAATCTAAACTTATGTTGTTTCATTCTCTCACAGATGGTGAGGACACGCAATACCGATCAGGGTGACCAGGCACCAGCCTGACCCACCAGGGTCGGGGCCGTGGTAGAGCTGGGGGACCTGCCCATGCAGCAGCCGGGACAGTGCCACAGGATCCCCCTATCGTTCAGGATCAGGTTCCCGCCGACGTTGCTCCAGCGGGACAAGCTCAGGCACCTTCTGTGCCTATTATTATTCTGGGTTTTCAAGAGACCCTGGTTCAGATATTGACGGTGTGTTCCAGTTTAGCTTAGGCAGTGGATATGACCACTACTGCCAATGCAACTCAGACCGGGGGAGACAATCAAACTCCAACTGCCCGGGCACCTGAGTCAGTTGTATGAGGTATTCAGGCACCGGGAGAAGCCCCAGATCAGCCAGTTGCTCTGGTTCAGGGCTATGTGGTCCCTGCTATGCCTGAGGATGAACATCACAGGTTGTAGAGGTTCAGCAGACTTCAGCCTCCGACTTTCAGCGGTACAGAGGGTGAGGATGCCCAAGGGTTTCTACATAAGTGCCAGAGGATACTACGTACTGCGGGTACTCTGGAGACCAGTGGGGTCTCATTTGCTACATTTCAGTTTGCGAGTGTTGCTTTTACTTGGTGGGAATCATTCGAGATGCGTAGGCCGGTTGGTTCAGCACCTCTCACCTGACAGCAGTTCTCCACGATATTTTTGGAGAAATATGTTCCTCAGTCCCACAGAGAGGAGCAACACAGACAGTTTGAGCAGCTGCGCCAGAGAGAGTTATCAGTTACTCAGTACGAGATGAGGTTTTCTGAGTTGGCCAGACATGCTTCTGAGTTAGTCCCCACTGACAGGGAACGTATCAGGAGATTCGTGGATGGTCTCACGTATCATCTTCGGATTTTGATGACCAGAGAGGGTGTCTTGAGCCACGTTTGAGCAGGTTCTTGATATAGCTCAGGACATTGAGTCGGTTCGCAGGTAGGAGCGTGAGGAGAGGGAAGCTAAGAGGCCTCGAGGATCAGGTAATTTCAGTGGTGCCCATCTAAGAGGGCAATTTCATCCTAGAAGAGGTCGTCCATTTAGACTTCCACAGCCAGCTCGCCAACTTACAATGGTGTATCATTGGGGCAGGGTCTTCGCAATTCTCATCAGGGACGTTCATCTTTTAGTGCTCTTCCAGCTCAGAGCTCCGCCCGAGCATCATCTTATCAGGGTTCTTCTATGCGAGGTTCATCTGGTGGTTATCATGGTGGCAGAGGTTCTCGTCAGTTTTCATCTCCAGCTCCAGGTAGTTGTTATGAGTGTGGAGAGTTCGGACATGAGTGGAGGCAGTGTCCCCGTCGTCCTAGTAGTTCATCTCAGCAGAGGGTTCAGCCCCAGTCACTTCACCACCTACCCAAGAAGCTAGGGGTGGTGGTCAGGCAGCTAGAGGCCGTCCTAGAGGGGGAGGTCAAGAAGGTGGAGGTTAGCCACGTATTTATGGACTTCCGGCTAGGCCTGATGCGATGGCATCTGATGCGGTGATTACAGGTACTATTTTAGTTTGTCACACTGATGCTTTGGCTTTATTTGACCCTGGTTCCACGTCCTCGTATGTTTCATCTTATTTTTCCCACTTCCTGAATATGCCCCGTGAGTCTTTATTTACGTCTATTCGTGTTTCAACTCCGGTGGGTGATACTATTATTGTGAACCGTGTGTATCGGTCGTGTCTTATATCTATTGGGGGTCTGGAGACCCGAGCGGACTTGATGTTACTCAGTATGGTTGATTTTGATGTAATTCTGGGCATGGATTGTTTATCACCATGTCATGCTATCCTTGATTGTCATGCTAAGACTGTGACCCTAGCTATGCCCGGAATTCTGAGAGCTGAGTGGAGAGGGTCTATAGAGCATGTGCCTAGCAGAGTGATTTCTTATTTAAAGGCTCAGCGTATGGTTGAGAAAGGGTGTGAGTCCTATCTTGCTTTTGTGAGGTATGTTAGTAGTGATACTCCATCTGTTGATTCTGTTCCTGTAGTCCATGATTTTCCGGACGTATTTCCTGCAGACCTGCCAGGCATGCCACCTGACAGGGATATTGATTTTGGTGTTGATCGACACTCAGCCTATTTCTATTCCACCTTACTGTATGGCACTAACATAGTTGAAAAATTGAAGGAGCAGCTTCAGGAACTCTTAGATAAGGGGTTTATCCGACCTAGTGTGTCGCCTTGGGGTGCGCCAGTGTTATTTGTGAAAAAGAAGGATGGCTCCATGCGTATGTGCATTGGTTATAGACAACTGAATAAGGTTACAATGAAGAACCGATATCCTTTACCTTGTACTGATGACTTATTTGATCAGCTTTAGGGAGCTAAGGTGTTCTCCAAGATTGACTTAAGGTATGGGTATCACCAGCTGAAGATTCGGGATTCTAACATTCCGAAGTCTGCCTTCAGGACCAGATACGACCATTATGAGTTTTTGGTTATGTCATTTGGGCTGAACAATGCTCCAGCCGCGTTCATGAAATTGATGAACAACATGTTTCAGCTTTACCTTGATTCATTTTTCATTGTGTTCATTGATGACATCTTGGTTTATTCTCGTAGCCAGGAAGAACATGCTCAACACTTGAGGGTTGTGTTACAGAGATTGAGGAAGGAGAAACTTTATGCAAAATTCTCCAAGTGTGAGTTTTGGCTTGGTTCAGTAGCCTTATTGGGGCACGTGGTGTCTAGTGAGGGTATTCAGGTTGATCCGAAGAAGATTGAGGCGGTGCAGAGTTGGACCAGACCGTCCTCAGCTGCAGAGATTCGGAGTTTCCTTGGTTTAGCGGGATATTACCGTCGTTTTATAGAAGGATTCTCTTCTATTGCTTCACCTTTGATTAGATTGACCCATAAGGGTGATCCATTCAGATAGTCTGACGAGTGTGAGGAGAGATTTCAGAAGCTCAAGTCAGCATTGACCACATCTCTAGTTTTGGTGTTGCCTACTGGTTCGGTTTCTTACACAGTCTATTGTGATGCTTCTAGAGTTGGTTTGGGAGCGGTGTTGATGCAGGACGGTAGGGTGATTTCCTACACGTCGAGACAGTTGAAGGTGCACGAGAAGAATTACCCAGTGCACGATCTTGAGTTGGCTGCCATTGTTCATGCCTTAAAGATTTGGCGACATTACTTGTATGGGGTACAGTGTGAGATTTTCACTGATCATCGTAGCTTGCAGTATCTGCTAAGGCAGAAAGACTTGAATTTGCGTCAGAGGAGATGGTTAGAGCTTCTCAAGGATTATGATCTTACTATTTTGTATCACCCGGGGAAGGCCAATGTGGTGGCCGATGCCTTGAGTCGCAGAGCCGAGAGTTTGGGGAGTCTAGCTTACCTTTTAGCAGCAGAGGGACCGTTAGCACTTAATGTTCAGGATTTAGTGGGTCAGTTGGTGAGATTGGATTTGTCAGACCCTCTACGGGTGGTAGCTAGCATGGCTTCCCGGTCTTCTTTATTTGATCCGATTAAGGCACGACAATATTATGACCGCCACTTGTTAGTTCTTCAGGATAGAGTTTGTCGGGGTGATGCCCGGGAAGTGACTATTGGTGATGACAGAGTTATGAGGATGCAATGCCGTATTTGCGTGCCCAATGTGGATGGTATTCGAGAGTTGATATTAGCAGAGGCTCACAGTTCGCGGTATTCTATTCATCCGGGTGCCGCGAAGATGTACCAGGATCTGAGACATCAATATTAGTGGAGGCATATGAAGAGAGATATTGTTGAGTATGTAGCACGGTGTCTCAACTGCCAGCAGGTCAAGTATGAGCACCAAAGACTAGGTGGATTACTTCAGAGGTTAGATATTCCAGAGTGGAAGTGGGAGCAGATTACTATGGACTTCGTAGTCGGGCTTCCACAGACTTTGAAGGGTTTTGATGCGATTTGGGTCATTGTGGATAGATTGACCAAATTCGCATTTCATTCCTGTCAGTACTACTTATACTTCAGAGCGGTTAGTTGGTATTTACATTAAGGAAATTGTCCGGTTGCATGGAGTTCCGATTTCTATTATTTCTGACAGAGGTACTCAGTTCACATCTCAGTTTTGGAGGGCCGTGCAGAGAGGCATGGGTACCGATGTAGAGTTGAGCACTGCATTTCACCCGCAGACCGACGTGCAGTCGGAGCGGACTATTCAGATTTTGGAGGACATGCTACGGGCTTGTGTGATTGATTTTGGTGGTTCATGGGATCAGTTTCTGCCACTAGCGGAGTTTGCATATAATAACAGCTACCGATTCAGTATTTAGATGGCCCCATATGAGGCTTTATATGGTAGGAGGTGTATATCTCCGGTTGGTTGGTTCGAGCCTGGTGAGGATAAGTTATTGGGCACATATTTGATTCAGGATGCGTTGGATAAGGTGAAGTTGATTCAGGAGTGACTTCGCACGGCGCAGTCTAGACAGAAGAGTTATAGGAACCGGAAGGTTCGGGATGTGTCATTTATGGAAGGTGACAAGGTATTGCTGAAGGTATTACCCATGAAGGGTGTTATGAGGTTCGGAAAGAGAGGAAGCTAAGTCCACAGTTATTGGTCCTTTTGAGGTGCTTCAGAAGGTGGGAGAGGTGGCTTATAGACTTGCCTTGCCACCCAGTCTATTGAGTGTTCATCCGATATTTCATGTGTCGATGCTCAGAAAATATGTTGGTGACCCGTCTCATGTGTTAGACTTCAGCACAGTTTAGCTCGAGGGTAATATGTCATATGAGGTTGAGCCAGTAGCTATTTTAGCTCGTGAGGTCAGAAAGTTGAGGTCTAAGGATATAACATCAGTGAAGGTGTAGTGGAGATATCAGCCAGTGGAGGAGGCTACTTGGGAGACCGAGTGGGAGATGCAGAGAAAATATCCCCACTTTTTTGAGACTCCAGGTATGGTTCTAGACCTGTTCGAAGACGAACGTTTATTTAAGAAGGGGAGAATGTAACGACCCGGTCCGTCGTTATGCAGAACCTGCATTATAATTGCTGTTATTGACTTGTTATAGGTTGGTATTTCTATATTTGATGTATTAAATTTGGTAGGTTTGAAATCGAATGGCTGTAGTGAGAGTTCAATCCTTTAGCCTTTAAAAATAGCCTTAAAATGGGAAAAGTCAACTAAGAGTTGACTTATTGGTAAACGACCTCGGAATGTGGATTTTATGGCTCGGATAGCTTCGTTAGGTGATTTGGGACTTAGGAGTGTGTTCAAAATAATTTTGTGATGTCCGATGTAGAATTAAGCTTGAATTGGCGAAAGTTAGTTTTTGGTGATTTCCGGTCGGCAGTGAAAAATAGGCTATCGGGGTCGGAATGGAATTCCGACAGTTGGACGGTTCGTAATGTCATTTTTGATATGTATGCAAAAGTTCAGGTCAACGGAGTTCTTTTGGATAGTTTTGGCATCATTGGTGGATTTTAGAAATTTCAAAGTTCTTAGGCTTGAATCCGATGTAAATTTGGTGTTTTGATGTTAGTCTTGGTGTTTTGAGAGTGCAACTAAGTTTGAATGATGTTATGTGATATGTTTGTAGGCTTGGTTGGGGTCCCGAGGGGCTTAGGATTGATTTCGGTTGGTTAACGGGCATTTTTGGACTTAAAGAAAGAGCTGGTTTTCTGGTTTTTGTGCAACAGGGATTTGTGCATCGCGATCACATGGCAAAGGCTGCGATCGTGTAGAACACTCTGAGGGCCAGGCAAAATTGTGCATCGCGATTGCGTGAATCAAGGTGCGATCGCGTAGGTTTGGAAGAAGGTGAAGTGCGATCGCGTGGGCTAGGTCGCGACCGCGATCGCGATCGCGTAGGGTCATGACAGGCGCGTGGGGGTGAAGTCAATTGGTCTTCGCGATCGCGTCCGTCTGGTTGCGATCACGTGGGGTTGAGCTGCTGTGAAGCGCGGTCGCGTGGTTAATTCCGCAATCGCAATGAGTGAAGTGGGGGCCAGGGAATTTTGTTCTTCGCGATCGCGTGAGGACTTCCGCGATCGCAGTGAATAAATAGCTGGGCAGTTATAAAATAAACCCTCAGCGACTTAAACCCTTTTTACACTATTTTTGTACGGACAAGAGCTTTGGAGGAGATTTTTGAAGAGGGAAATCAGTGTTCTTCATATAGTTAAGTGTTTTGGACCTTAAAACTCATTTATGTATGATTATAGAACATAATATCAATGTTAAATTCACGAAAATCAGTAGAAAAAGGTGGGTTTAGGACTTGAGATTTTGAGACCTTTAGGGATTGGTTTGAGGGGTCAAACGAACTACGATTTTAGCGTTCTTTATATGTACGGACTCGTGAGATAATGAAGAACATTTTTGTATAAAAATTTCTGAGTTTCGGGACGCGGGCTCGGGGTCGGGTTTTGACCAAGTTCGGGTTTTAGCTAAATTTGATATTTTTCGATTGGAATTTATTCCTTAAGCATAAATTGATAATAAAAATCTGAACTTGGTAGATTTGGAGCATTCGGAGGTTGATACGAGAGTCAAGCTTGTTGCAGAATAGTTTCCGGGCTAGTTTTGAGGTAAATAATGTCTTTAAATCCTGTCCTGAGGGTATGAAACCCCGGACTATGCAGCCTTCCACGGGTTTTGAAATGCAAAGGTTGAAACTTTGGAAATATCTTCCCTATTTAGGCGACTATTGAGTTGCTAAACTGATTTTTAAGCCTATGCTTAATAGTATTGATATATTTTGATATGATTTGGGCTGTAAGCCATGTTTGAGGCCTAGTGCTGATCTGTTTACCCCTTGGGGGCTGTTTTCACTGTGTTTCCTCACTTGATATATTATGATTTTCACTCGGTATTTTCTTGATAATTGTTTTGGACACTCAGAGTATTTTGAAACTATTTCTTGAAAATGAAACACTGTTTTGGGTCGAGAACCCGATATATTTATGGCCTGAAGGGCAAATTAAGAGTGTCTGACTAAGTGAGGCTGCGGGCCTATATTGTGAGGATGCTATGATATGAGTGAGGCCGCGAGCATATATTGTGAGTGGTTTATGCCATGATGTATCTTGTTATAGCGCTTGGGCTGTAGGAGCCCCTCCGGAGTCTGTACACACCCCCAGTAAGCGCATGCACCTAATGAGTGATGCCCACAGGGCTTATACTGAGTGATTGTGAGGATGCCTGATGGGCTGATACTGAGTGACTGTGAGGATGCCTGATGGGCTGTTACTGAGTGACTGTGAGGATGCCTGATGGGCTGTTACTGAGTGACTGTGAGGATGCCTGATGGGCTGATATTGGGTGATGGTGAGGATGCCTGATGGGCAATGGTTACGATAAATGATTTTAGCCCGAGGGGCAGTTTTATGAAGAATTTTTACTAAGTTTTTGAACTATGCTTTACTTCGTTTTCAAACTGGATTTTACTGAGAATTTTACTGAGATACACTGATATTACCCTTGTTTCAAAGGATTTCTGCAAACTGATTTTGAACTTATTATTTGATGGATACTACATGGTGACTTGGTATTTTACTGGTTTTGTGAAATTGTGTATCTGTACTGTGTGTTTTATAATTCTCAGGCTGTGATTTATTTTCATTACTACTGAGTTGACGTACTTATCATACTCTCTGTGACTTTGTGCACAAATTCAGGTGACGGTCTGGAGTAGTAGCTGTCCTTGCTCGTAGTTGCAGGTTCACGGGATTTCGAGGTAGCTGCCCAACGTCCATAACTTCTCCATTTCCCTTCCTTATTTAGTTTTAGTGTTTGATTCAGAGACATATATTATAGTTTTAGCAGAGTTAGATTTATTTATTCTTAGATGCTCATGACTATTGACTCCAGTCTTGGGAGGTTTTGTTTAGAGTTGTTAGACTATTATTGGGACGCTAAGACTTAATTGCATTATTCTATGCTATGGTTGCTGCTTATTATTAAATTGTGAACTTTTATAATTGAACAAATGCGTAGTAAATAGATGGTTGGCTAGCCTAGTTTCACGATAGGCACCATCACGGCCTGTTAGGATTTGGGGTCGTGACAGCTAGTTCGTCTCAAACCGACAAATTATTATAAATATTTCCCGTTGCAATTAATTTTTGGTCATGAACCTAATATATCCCATTTAAAATTTTTTGGATACATAATATATATGGCTGTAGCACCGCCATATCGCACCAAAATGGGTCCCCAAAGAAGGTTAGAAATATATGTTGGGTTTGAATTGCCCTCCATTATTCGCTATCTTGAAACATTAACGGGGGCTTTATTCACTACTCGATTTGTAGACTGTCGATTCAATGAGACACTTTTTCCAAAATTAGGGGGAGAAATTGGTGAAACCAAACGGGAAATTTTGTGGAAAAATCAATCATTATATCATCTTGATCCTCGTACCTCTATTTGTGAAAAAGATGTCCAGAAGATTATCCATTTGCAAAGAATAACAAATCAAATGCCAGACGCATTTACAGATTTGAAAAGGATAACAAAATTGCATATTCCTGCAGAGAATGTTCCATCCGTCATGATGTCCCTATTGGAAAATTTTCTAGTGTCATAGCTAATGAGTCAAAAGCACACCTAAAACGTGGCAGATCATTTTGCTCTAAGGATCGAAATCCTAGAAAAAGGAAAACAAATGATCAAAATGACACTACGAAAGAGTCTCGTGAAGAAATCCACGATTTAATAAATTCTGAGATTCATGAGGAAACCACTGAGCCCGAGACTCAAGAAAATAAGGAACTAGCAATAAATCCAATCGATATTGAGACAAATTTGAATCGAGTGGATATAGTGGCGGATTTTGTCTTTGCGTATAATGTTGCATCTAGAATTATGCAAGATAGTAAGGATCTTGAACCTCAATCTGTTGGAGAATGTTGACAAAGACGTGATTGGACAAAATGTCAAGAAGCAATCCAATCAGAGTTGAATTCACTTGCGACATGTGAAGTTTTTGGGCCTGTAGTCCAAACACCTAATGGTGTTAATACTGTTGGCTATAAATGGGTCTTTGTACGCAAGAGGAATGAGAACAATGAGGTACAAAGATATAAGGCACACCTTGTTGCACAAGGATTTTTACAAATGCCTGGTATCGATTATGAAGAGACATATTCACCCGTTATGGATGTTATAACGTTCCGTTATCTCATTAGTTTTGATGTCCATGAAAAGCTTGACATGAATTTAATGGATGTGGTTACTGCCTACCTTTATGGCTCACTTGATAATGAGATATACATGAAAATTCCCGAGGGATTTAAAATGCCTAACGCACATAATTCAAAGTCCCGGGAAATATTTTCAATCAAATTGCAAAGATCTTTGTATGGTCTAAAGCAATCAGGACGTATGTGGTACAATCTTCTTAGTGAGTATTTATTAAAGGAAGGTTATATAAATGATGCCATTTTTCCATGTGTTTTTATAAAAAAAACAACATTGGAATTTGTTGTACTTGCCGTATATGTTGATGCCATAAACCTTATTGGAACTCCTATAGAACTCCAAAAGGCAATTGATTATTTAAAGAAAGAATTCGAGATGAAAGATCTCGGAAAGACAAAATTATGTCTTGGTTTGCAAATTGAACATTTGGCAAACGGGATCTTTGTGCATCAATCTACCTACATAGAAAAGGTACTGAAACGGTTTTACATGGATGGAGCACATCCATTAAGTACTCCGATGGTTGTTCGATCATTTGATGTGAATAAATATCCATTCCGAGCTCAAGAAAAGAATGAAAAGCTACTTGGTCCTGAAGTACCATATCTTAGTGCAATTGGTGCACTAATGTATCTTGCCAACACTACAAGGCCTGACATAACTTTTTCAGTTAATATCTTAGCAAGATATAGCTCTGCTCATACAAGGAGACATTGGAATTAAATCAAACACATATTACGGTATCTAAAAGGAACTACCGATATGGGCTTATTTTATGGCAATAATTGCAGTCCCGATCTTGTCGGTTATGTCGATGCTGGGTATTTATCTGATCCACACAAGGCCCAATCTCAAACAGGTTATGTGTTTACCTGTGGAGACACTTCCATATCTTGGCGATCGACTAAGAAATCAATTGTGGCTACTTCATCTAATCATGCTGAGATAATTGCTATTCATGAAGCAAGTCGAGAATGTGTGTGGTTGAGGTTCATAATACATCTTATTCGAGACAAATGTGGTTTGAAGTGTGACAAACTACCCACGATTTTGTATGAAGACAATGCAACATGCATAGCCCAATTGAAGGGAGGATTCGTAAAACGAGATAGGACAAAGAATATTTCACCAAAGTTAGTTTTCACACATGATCTTCAAAAGAATGGTGATATCAATGTGCAACAGATTCGTTCAAGTGATAATATGGTTGATTTATTCAAAAATCTCTACCGACGTCAACCTTCAAGAAGATAGTATACAAGATTGGGATGCGAAGGCTCAAGGATGTGAATTGATGTTCTTATCAGGGGGAGTTAATGTGCGTCGCACTCTTTTTCCTTACAAAGGTTTTGTCCCACTGGGTTTTCCTTGCAAGGTTTTTAGTGAAGCAACCAAAAGGCGCATTTGTAAACTTGTATACTCTTTTTCCTTTTCTAGAATTTTTTTCCCATTGGGTTTTATTTTAGTTAAGGTTTTATCGAGGCACATTATTTGTTGAATAGACATTCAAGGGGGAGTGTTATAAATATAATTCTATTTAGAGTGAATGTCTATCTTTTAGAGAGTTTTACTTTGTGGCTAAGTCATTTTCCCCTTATAAATAGAGGGGTCTTACCCCATTGTAAATCATCCCAAAATTTAATAAAATTTTTCTCTGTTTCTCTGCAATATTGTTCTTGTTCTTTTATTGTTTCATAACAAATAATCTTTAATGATATACATGTTCCAAGAGCATTTTTTTGAATTATTAGTTGCACTAAGATATATAAAGTTATATTTTCATTGGAGATATATCTTAATTTTTAAGAAGTTAATATAATCTACCTTATCCCTTTTCACCAATTGCGTGTGTGAATTTGTGGTAATCACCAATTGGCCTAGTATTTCAACCAATTGATTGAGCCAAAAAGGTGAGAGAAGGTGATAGTGGAATTTATATTTTATTTTGTTCTTTTCATTCTCTCGGATTATTTCCATTTCATCGATTTTGTCTGGATTCTACCTTTCTTCTGAGAAAAGGGAAGGATAAGGATAAGGATAAGGATTTTCTTCAGTGGATCCCACTTATTCATGTTTTGTCCCCTTCATTCAGAAGTTTTTCCTATTTCTACATCTCTTTCTTCCTCACTTTCCACTCTTTCTTCTGTTTTGAGGCTTCTTTTAGTTTCTTAGTAGGAATGGGTGAGGATATTCTACTTAAATAGAAGACACATGTAATAAATAAGAGAATACTAAAGATTAGAGCCATAGAATTTTTCAAATTCTAACACAAGGTACTTGTTAGATCGAATGTACTTATTCGATCTAATAGAATAATTTTGCGTATCAAGACTAATACCAACCCAAGTCATTTCATGAATAAGATGTGACCAATTAACCAACCAACAATATCACTTGTTACAAATAAGATCTTGTTGTTGCATCGTAAGAGATAAATGTTAACTAATTTGGCTAACATTAAACTTGGTAAAATGAAAAGGTTGAATGATTGAAAATGAGATTATTCAGGAATACACATTGAGTGCTGAGATTACGCATTAAAGTTTTGGTATTATATCCATAATCAAGAAAGTATTGGGACCAAGATAATCAGGTGTCATGCGGAAACTAGTTAAGAAAACCTTGAATGATGCTATATTAGACAAAAAAATATAAATATATCAAAAGAGACACAAATATTGAACGTGGTTCGGTCAACTGACCTACGTCCACGGGCAAAGATGAGCACTCCATTATATAAAAAAAAAGTACAAAATATTGAGAGAACAAACTCACGAAGAGGCAAATATTCACAAGGGACACACTGACACTTGTCCAGTAAAGTTCTCCCCCTAAACATGACTCTCAAACTCTATATGGCTACATATGGATGCTACTGAATGAGAAGGAGGATCCTCAATTTATGGAAGTCCAAAACCTTTCCTACAAGAAAAAAGACTAGCCAAATATGGAAGATTTATGATTTCCTTATACAAAAAAGGAAAACCCAATAATGGTAAATATGTTGCTCTTTCCTTCAACATATAGGAAAATCGAATATGGTAAGAAAATTAGGACAACACCAAACAATTCTCCCTCTTGGCTTGGATTTTCTGACAAAATAAACTTGATCCACCTTATTCACATAATCTTCAACAGGTTTCATCTCCAAATATCCACCACAATGTAGCACTCTGGTCAAATTTCTCAGATAAAAATCTTGATTATCGTCAAATAGGTTGCGGCTAGAACTGAACCCGCCAAGATGAACCTGTCCTGAACCTCGCTCTGATACCACTTGTTGGGACCAAAATAATCAGGCGTCATGTGGAAATTAGTAAAACAAACTTTGAACGACGATACATTAGACAACAAAAGAGAAATAAGCCAAAAGAGACACAATCATTTGGCGTGGTTCGGTCAATTTGACCTACGTTCATGGGCGGAGATGAGCAATCCACTATATAAAAAGAGAGTACAAATATTTAGTGAACAAACTCACGAAGAGGCAAATACAAGTGACACACTAACACTTGTCCCGTTAAGTTCTCTCCCTAAACACGACTCTCAAACTCCATATGGATACATTATGGATGCTACTGGATGAGAAGGAAGGATAATCAATTTATAAAAATGCAAAACTTTTCCTACAAGAAAAAAGGACTAGCCAAATATGAGAGATGTGATGACCCGATAGGTCATCTTATGTTTTAGAACCTAATTCTGCGCTAAGCCTAAAATACCTCATTTTATCCTCCTCGATTTGCATGCGCAGCCCGGGTGTCTTTCTGGAAAGCTTTTATGTTACAAACTGAGAAAATATAAAATTTTGCCTTAAAATCCATTTGAGTTTCTTTGGTCAACATTTTGAGAAAACGGATCCGAATTCATATTTTGACAGTCTCGGTGGGTCCGTATCATTATTTGGGATTTGGGCGTATTCCCGAAATCGAATTCAAAAGTCCCTAGCCCAAGTTATCGCACTTTGTAGAAATTGAAAGCTAAAGGCTTAATGATTTCGAAATATTTGACCAAGGTTTAACTTTTTGGATATCGGGTCTGTATTTTAGTTCCGCAACCCGATATAGGTCAAACACTATATTTATGACTTGTCTGTCAAATTCGGTGAGAAACGGAGTTGGTTTGACATGATTCAGACGTTCGGTTGTTAAAATAGAAGTTTTAAAGCTTTCTTGAAAATTTCATTTGATTTGGTGTTCAATTCGTAGTTCTAGGTGTTATTTTGTAGATTTGATCGCGCGAGCAAGTTCGTATGATGTTTTTAGACTTGTGTTCATAGTTGATTTTGAGCCCCGAGGGCTCGGGTGAGTTTTGGATAGGCTACGAAGTGAAATTGGACTTAGAAATGTTGCTGGTGTTTTCAGTTCTGGTGCAGTCCTGTGATCTCGCATATGCGTGATCAAGCTTCACATTTGCGACCTATAATGGGTTCGCATTTGCGAGCTGCTCATCACAATTTTGAAGAGCAGCTGGGCCACATGATGTTCGCATTTGCGAAATATATTTCGCATTTGGAAAGTGGGAAAGATGGAGGCAGTGATCGCAAATGCGATCAAGTGGTCGCATTTGCGGAGGGTCAGCGTTCTCATTTGTGACATTTCATCACAAATGCGATGAATGTAGAGATGTGAGGGTCTTCGCAATTTCGATGGACTCTTCGCATTTATGCGATATCTGCAACTGATCAAATGGGACTTAGACAGGATTTTTGCTCATTCTTCAAAATTTTCAAAACAAGAAACCCTAGAAGCAATTTTTCTAAGAACCTTTCTTCCCCAAATCATTGGTAGTGATTCTAAACTAGTTTCTTTCAATCTTTCACTACATTTCCTAAGATTTCAACCTAAAATCATGTGTTTTCGTGGTGGAAATTGGGGGGGAGGGGGTTGGGTAGAATTAGGGATTTTTGTAAATTGGGAATTTAGACCTCAAGTTGAGGTCGGATTCTAAAACAAATTACATAACCGGGCTTGGGGGTGAATGGATAATCGGATTTTGGTCCAAACTTCGGGATTGGACCAAGCGGGCCCGGGGATTGACTTTGTTGACTTTTTCAATAATGGTCTAAATTGAATTATTTGCAATCATTGGTAGTTCCTAAGGCTTAATTTGAATCGTTTGGTTGGTAATTTGCTAGATTCTATTGGTCCGGAGGCTTGTTTGAGAGACAAAGCTGTGATTGAGCTTTGAGTGGACCTTTTGGAGCGCGGTAAGTGTCTTGGTTAACCTTGACTTGGGGTATTAGGACTTGTTTGTCTATTTGGTACATGTTTAGATGTTGGGTACAACGTAAATGTGAGGTGACAAGTACTTATGTGTTGTTCATGCGGGTGGTACTTGTTCCTTGTAGTTTATAGGTTACTTTGATCTTGTTATCCATGCTTAGACTAGTTACTCACTAAATTGATCGTTCTTATCGTGTTTATGAACTTTTGTGATAATTGAGTATTGATTCCAAAGTTGAGATTGGTATTGTGGAACCACTTTTGAAGTAAGGCTTATTCTTGTTGATTCTATCTCCGTGCTATTACTTGTCATTGTTATGTGGTAAGAGAGAGTGTTAATGCACGAAGGGTGATGCCGTGCCATGTTATGAGAGTTAATGCACGAAGGGTGATGTCGTGCCATATTGTGAGTGTTAATGCATCAATGTTGATACCGTGCCATGATATGAGAGTTACTGCACAATGAGTGAGGCCGTGCCGTATCTTTTGATTTACATTATGAGGTTGAGAGTAAAAGCATGAAGCGTGATGCTGTGCAATATCTTTGTTTCATTGTGAGGTTGAGAGTAAAAGCACGAAGGGTGATGCCGTGCAATTTCATTTATTATGTTTAATTCTTTTCACTGGTCAAAGGCATATTGACTGTTCTGCTTATCATATCCGTTGTATCTCTCATATCTTATTTCCCCCTTTAGCATGTTCCCCCTCCCAGTAGTACATGTTTTAGTTGTTATTGTTTTTTTCTTGTATATATGCTGTTATATGCACATATTTATTATGTGGGTGTCTTGTCATAGCCTCTTTACTACTTCGTCGAGGTTAGGCTCGACATTTACGAGTACATAGGGTCGGTTGTACTCATACTACGCTTTGCACTTCTTGCGCAGATTTTGGTACCGGCCCTAGCTGATCGTGGGGTTAGCAGCTGGACTTGCTTGTCGGAGACCCAGGGACGATCTGCTGGCATCCGCTAACCCTGGAGTCCCTTCCTAGTTGCTTTATTTTACTGTTTCCTTTCTTTTAGAACAATTGTATTTTCTTTAAGACTCTGTTTGTAGTAAATCTTAGAAGCTCATGAATCGTCACTCCAGATCCGAAATGTATAAGATATTATGGATTTTATGTTATTCTAAAAATCAGTTTTAGCTTCTATTTAGCTTAATGTTTCCGTTATTGAAATTGACTAAAGTTGGCATTGAGAATCCTCTAACGTTGGCTTCCCTAGCAGGTGAAATATTAGGCGCCATCACGATCTCGAAGGTGGGAATTCCGGGTTGTGACAAGTTGTTATCAGAGTACTAGGTTGCCTAGGTCTCACAATTCATGAGAAGACTTAGTAGAGTCTGGAGGATCGGTACGGAGACGTCTGTACTTATCTTCCAGAGGTTACGAAGTTTAGGAATAAATTTCACTTCTATTCTTCTCTGTCGTGCGATTTTGTTCTCTCATTGCTAATTGAACTCTTCTACTTTTGTTCTCTGGCAAATGGCGAGAACATCGTATCTTCAGCTGAGCAACAACCAGAGCCCCCAGTGGCAGCTCCTACGAGGGTCAGGGATCGAGGCCGACGCCGAGGCAGAGGCAGGGGCAGGGGCAGGGGCAGGGCTCAACCTAGAGTTTGAGCAGCAACACTAGAAGTGGATCCTTAGGTAGAGTTTGACGAGGAGATTCCATCCCAGACTGTTTCTGTCGGACCAGACCAGGTTCCGGAGGGGTTCATCGCCACCCCAGTGCTTCAGGATGCCTTGGTCCGTTTGGTGGGCCTTATGGAGAGTGTATCCCAGAGTGGCACATTTCCCATGGCACCAGCCATCTCTCAGGTTAGAGGAGGAGCAAGAATCTTGCTACTCACACTCCGTAGTAGATGGCTCCCTAGTATTAGACTCCAGCAGCTCAGCCAGTCGGAGTAGTTAAGCCGGTTGTTGCGGCACAGGCCGGTGATAAGCCGTCTATGTCTGAGGGATTATTGAGATTGGACAGGTTCACCAAGATCTTTAGAGTTCACTTTAGTGGTGCACCTTCTTAGGATCCCAATGATTATCTTGACCGGTACCATGAGGTTCTGCGGAACATGGGATAGTTGAGACTAATGGGGTCGATTTTGCTGTGTTTCTGATGACGGGTTCCGCCAAGAGATGGTGGAAGAATTTTGTATTGACCAGACCAGTTGGGTCACTTGCTATTACTTGGGACCAATTCTCAAAGATATTTCTTGAGAAGTTCCTTCCTGTCACATTGAGAGATGAGTATCGTCAGTAGTTCGAGTGTCTCCAGCAAGGCAGTATGTATGTCACTCAGTATGAGGCCCGTTTTGTGGATTTGGCCCGTCATGTTATTCTTCTACTTCCTACCGAGATAGAGAGGGTGAGGAGGTTTATTGAGGGGCTTGCTCAGACTATCAAGTTGCAGATGGCTAAGGGGATTGTGAGTGAGATTTCTTTTCAAGGGGCTATCAATGTCGCTAGGCGAGTCGATATGGTTCTTGCACAGGGAGGTCAGGGGTCTGATAAGAGGCCTCGTCATTCCGGTGGGTTTAGCGGTGCCTTGTTTGGAGGTAGGGGTACCTTTGGTAGATGCCATCCTCCCAGCCGTTTCATTCATCTCTCCAGACATCCCATGGTGCTTCAGGTGGTCGTGGCCCTCATATGCCTTATTCTGATCATCTAGCCTACAGTGCACCACCAACTCCTATTAGTGCACCTCCACTGTAGAGTTTTCAGGGTGGTTACTCAGGTCGACAGGGCCAGTTTCACGGTCAACAGTCACAGCAGGCGAGGTCTTGTTATACTTGTGGTGATCCGAGGCATATTGCTAGAGTTTTTCCTCGTGCATCGAGCTGTTTACAACATCAGGGTTCTCGTGCCATAGTCCCGGCATCGGGTGCTTCACTACCCGCTCAACCAGCTAAAGGTAGGGGTCAGGCATCCAGAGGCGGTGGTCAGGCCGTTAGAGGTGGAGGTCAGGTCGTTAGAGGCGGAGGCCAGCCAACTAGGGTCCATCCTAAAGATTTAGTTCAAAGTGGTGGTGCCCAACCCCGATGCTATGCTTTTCCAACCAGGCCCGAGGCTGAGTCATCTGACACCGTTATCACAGGTACTATTTCAGTTTGCAGTAGAGATGCTTCAGTTCTATTTGATCTGGATTCTACTTACTCCTATGTGTCATCCTATTTTGCTTCATATTTGGTTTTGCCTTGTGATTATTTGAGTGCTCCTATGTATGTGTCCACACCTGTGGGGGATGCTATTATTGTAGACCGCGTTTATCGTTCGTTTGTTATCACCATTGGGAGTCTTTAGTCTAGTGTAGATCTTTTACTTCTCGATATGGTAGATTTTGATGTTTACTTGGGTATGGATTGGCTGTCACCTTACCACGTGCCAGTGTTGTTCGTGAAGAAGAAGGATGTATTGATAAGGACGTGCATAGATTGTCATCAGTTGAACAAAGTTTCCATCAAGAAAATGTATCCATTGCCGATGATTGATGACTTATTTAATCAGCTTCAGGGTGCCAAGGTGTTTTCGAAGATTGATTTGAGGTTTGGATACCACCAGTTGAGGATTAGGGCATCTGATGTCCCCAAGATAAGTTTTCGGAATCGGTACGGGCATTATGAGTTTCTAGTGATGTTCTTTGGGTTGACAAATTCCCCCGCAACCTTTATGGATTTGATGAACCAAGTGTTCAAGCCTTATTTGGACTCCTTTGTGCTTGTGTTTATTGATGATATCTTGATCTACTCCCCCAGTCGAGAGGAGCACGAGCAATATCTTCGATTGTAGTTCAAACTCTGAGAGACCACCAGTTATATGCTAAGTTCTCAAAGTGCGAGTTTTGGTTGGATTCAGTTTCTTTCTTGGGGAACGTTGTATCAGCAGAGGGCATTCAGGTAGACCCTAACAAGATTGAGGCAGTTCAAAACTGGCCTCGACCCACTTCAGCCACGAAGATCTGGAGTTTCTTAGGTATGGCGAGTTATTACCATCAGTTTGTGGAGGGGTTATCATCTATAGCAGCCCCATTGACCAGGTTGACCCAGAAGGGTCCCCTGTTCAGATGGTCAGACGCGTGTGGGGGGAGCTTTAAGAAGCTCAAGACTGCTTTGACTACGACGCCGGTGTTAGTGTTGCCCACAGGTTCAGGATCTTATACAATATATTTTGATGCCTCCCATATTAGGCTCGGTGCAGTGTTGATGCAGAATGGCAGGGTGATTGCATATGCATCACGGTAGTTGAATGTTCATGATAAGAATTACCCTGTCCATGAATTTGAGTTGGCAGCCATTGTTCATGCACTGCAGATTTCGAGGCACTATCTTTACAGCGTGTCGTGTGAGGTTTTCACGGATCATCGGAGCTTTCAGTATTTGTTCAAGCAAAAGGATCTCAATTTGATACAGAGGAAGTGGTTGGAGCTATTGAAAGACTATGATATCACTATTTTGTATCATCCCGGGAAGGCCAATATGATGGCCGACGTTTTGAGTAGAAAGGCAGCGAGTATGGGAAGCCTTACGTATATTCCAGTCGGTGAGAGACTGCTTGCATCAGATGTTCAGAACTTTTCCAATTAGTTTATGAGGCTGGATATTTCGGAGCCCAGACGTGTTCTAGCTTGTACAGTCGCTCGGTCTTCCTTGTTTGAGCGTATCAGAGATTGGCAGTATGAGGACCCTTATTTGTTGGTTCTTAGGGACACATTGCGGAGCGGTGGTGCCAAGCAGGTTACTGTTGGAGATGATGAAGTTTTGAGGATGCAGGGTCGTGTTTGTGTGCCTAATGTGGATGGACTTCACGAGTTGATTCATGAGGAGGCCCACAGTTCTCGGTATTCTATTCATCCGGGTGCCGTGCGTACAAGTCATAATACCTGAAGTGAAGCTTCTCATGGCCTCAAACCGTTGAGTGACGCGCTAGAGCTCAAAACGACCGGTCGGGTTATTACACTGATGCTCATACTTCACTTACTAGCAATTTAGGAACCGATCTACATAAGTGACTATATCCTTCTTCATCCTCCTCCACCAATAATGCTGCCGCAAGTCCTGGTACATCTTGGCGGTGCCTGAATGAATAGATTACCGGGAACTGTGGGCCTCCTCAAGAATCAACTGACAAAGTAAATCAATATTAGGCACTGATGCGTGGCTAGAATCCATAGTTTTAAAGCATTATGTACCTTACATTTTATGTGCTTTTGTGATAAAAATACACGTCATATGTGCATAATGGAGTCTATTTCATGTGTAGGTAATTGGAGATGGAATCCAAGATAAATGGGTGCATAAACGTCAAAAATACGCTCATGAGTAAAAAAGGAGTGACCCGGGCCATAGTCGGGCATTTTGGCCCAAGAGTAACCAGGCGTTAGTGGGGCGTTACACACCAAACGCCAGCCATGCCCAGGCGTTAATGGGGCGTTAAATCCCAAACGCCTGGCCTACCCAGGCTATAGCTGGGCGTTTGGGGCTTAACGCCTTGGGTCCCTGGTCCGGTAAATTCCGTGTTTTGAAGGTTTTAAGTGTTTCCCGGGTTGAATAGAAGTCTTCTACACGTTTAAGGTTTGTCCCAAACACATAAATAGACCCAAAAACACAACTTTGAGGAGAGGATGCCATTTTTGGAGAGAATATACACACAAGATCATTGAGGAAGCAAAGGATTATCAGTTTTCTTCATCTTAATCTAGTATTTTCCATTTATGCAAAAACTTATGCAATTGTTTGATTCTAGTATGAGTTGCTAAACACCCATTGTTCTGGGGTTGTGGTTTAGCCATGAATATTGTTATTCGACATTAAATTAACCTTGATTATAGTTCACTCAATATATGGTTGTTTCTTCAATTATGCGTTTAATTGCTTAATTGTTTGGCTAGCAATTTGGTTATATATACTATCTATGTTATGCTTGGGAAAGCCGTATATAGATTAGAGAAGAATTGAAGAGAGCGCGATCTTAACCCTTCAGGGGAGCGGATTTGTGGTTAGGATAGGAATATACCTAGTCACCGTGCTTAATTAAACATCATAACTTTAGTGCGTTCTAATAGATTAATTTTATAGGAATATAGGCGTTAATCTATTAAGAATAGGCGAGTAGTACTTCGGGAGAAGGCTACGAGAGAAATTATCGATTAATTAGCAACCAGGAGTGAATTATATGAAAGGGAGAGTTAATTAGAATGCAATACGAATGGTGAATTGATCACAACCCTGGAATATTTGTCTCTATTGAATACACAACAATATTCTCGTTACTTGATAATTAGTTCATATAATCGTAGAATAAAGTAGTTACATTCCTGGATTTTGTTTTGGCTCGATTAAATAACAATTAGAGTTATCAACAAGTAGTTTACGCAAGTCCCTATGGGTTCGACATTCGATTTAACATTATATTACTTGCTACGGCCACGTATACTTGCGTGTGTGTTTTGGATCAAGAAGTTTTTGGCGTCGTTGTCGGGGACTTGAATATAGACTACTTTTTAGTTACTTGCTTTAATTGTTTATTTCATTGAGTCTAACGTCACGTGATTTTTTCTCTAATCTCAGGAACTTCGAGTGAATGCGTAGGGTCAGAAGCCAGGATAGACTTGACGGCTTTGACCCCGAACCTGAGAGATCATTTCACAGGAGATTGCGAGAAGCAAGAGATACAGACAATCTTCAGGACTTCATCCGATTTCCTGTGAACATGGCAGAGGAACAACACATGGCTGTTCAGGAGGTGGCAATGCCCAGTATTGCTAATGTCACCTCCAGCATCGTGAAGCCCAGAATCACTGGGCACTTTGAGCTGAAACAGAGCATGATCCAACTACTTCAAGCAAACAGGAAGTTTTTGGGTCTTCCACACGAGGATCCACAGCATCACATTCTGAACTTCTTGGAGATTAGTGATACTTATATCACTAACGGGTTCACGCCAGATTATGTGAGGCTCACGCTTTTCCCATTCTCTATATTGGGCGAAGCAAAGCGATGGCTGAAGGCAGAACTAGCTAATTCCATCACAACATGGAACGATTTGGCGAGAAAATTTCTGGCAAGGTTCTTCCCCTCAGGAAAGACTGCAAAGATCAGAAGTGAGATAGTCTCCTTTAGACAGAAAACAGGTGAATCGTTATATTCAGCGTGGGAAAGATTCAAGGGGCTACTCAGAGACTGTCCTCACCACAATCAGACAAACAAGGTGTTAGTTCACACTTTCATTGAGGGACTCCATTCGCAAACAAATATTGTGGTAGATGCAGTAGCCGGAGGTCAGGTGTTGGAGAAGAATTATGATGAAATATTTGCATTACTGAATAAATTCTCCAAAAGCAATCNGTAGCCGGAGGTCAGGTGTTGGAGAAGAATTATGATGAAATATTTGCATTACTGAATAAATTCTCCAAAAGAAATCCAGACTGGCAAGGTAAGATGAGGATAAATATGGTTCAAAAGTCACCAGGGGTTCTTGAACAAGATGTGGTTTCAGCATTGTCAGCCCAGATTTCCACGTCGACTAACCAAGTCAATCAGATGAATCTGATCATTAACAAGCAACAATCTTAACTAGTGCAACAGGCCCAACCAGTGCAACATATTCAGGTATTTTGTGAAGTCTGTGGAGAGGGTCATTCGAGTGATTTATGCCCAGTGAATCCAGAGTCTGTCTTCTTTGTGGGTAACGCAAATAGGGGACAAGCAAATAAATATGGAAACACTTATAAATCCAAATGGATAAAACACCCAAACTTCTCTTGGAGTGGAAATCAAAGCACTCAACATAACTACAGGCATCCATCACCTCAACAGCAGTACAAACCACCTCAGGCTGAACCATCAGAAATCCTTGAGGAGATTATGAAGAGAATGATGAATTACCAACTTGCTTTCAATCAGAAAATAATGGCTGATCACCAAGCCCAGACTGTAGCGATGAGAAACTTAGAACGTTAAGTGGGGCAACTCGCTAGTTCTCAAAATACCCGACCAACGGGGGCTCTTCTAAGTGACACTAAAGCTAATCCTAAATCATATGTTAATGCTATATCATTGAGGAATGGGAAGGAATTGGAAGAAGTTCAGTCAAAGAAGAGGAAGCAGGTAACTTTTGATGAGGAACCAACCACTATTGAGTCAACATCAGACAACCCGAAAGAATCAGATAAGCCAGAAAAGGAGGCATTGGCTGAGCAACCCCCACCAATTGTTGCGAGGCCACCCTCTCCATTCCCTCAAAGGTTGCGAAAGGTGAAAGATAATGCCGCATATAAAAAGTTACTTGACCTCTTGAAGCAGGTAAAAATCAATATTCCACTGGTAGACATCTTGCAGGAGGTGCCCAAATATGCTAAATACATCAAGGACATTGTGTCCAATAAACGGAGGCTGACTAAGTTCGAAACCGTGGCACTCACGGAGGAAGTTAGATCAAGAATTCAAATCTAGCCACCTTAGAAATTAAAAGATCCGGGTAGTTTTACTATCCAAATCTCAATTTGTAAGCATGCATTCGGGGGAGCTTTGTGCGATCTTGCGGCAAGTATTAACTTGATGCCACTATCTGTGTTCAAGCAATTGGGGTTGGGTGAACCACGCCCAACAACAGTGATTTTACAATTGGCTGATCGCTCCCTTGCGCATCCTGAGGGAGTAATTGAAGATGTGCAGGTTCAGGTGGGTTCCTTCATATTCCCAGCTGATTTCATTATCTTGGACTATGAGCCTGATCAGAAAGTCCCATTTATTTTGGGGCGTCCATTTCTAGCTACGGGCCGAGCTATCATCGATGTCTGTGAAGGGAAGATGAAAATGCGAGTTGGTGATCGAGTGGAGGTGTTTAATGTTTATAAGGTACTCAAGTTACCTGTCCACTATGAAGAGCTATCCATGATTACTGTAGTGGAAAGCAAATCAGAGTCAATGGTTCCATACATGAGTCCTGTTGACCCTCTTGAGCAAGTGTTAGTGGGGGATGAAGAAGACTGTGGGGATGGAACAAGGGGAGACATTGAGAAATCTTTTGAAGTATCTTGCAGTTACCTCCGCGGGCTAGGAAAATTTGAAGAGTTGAACAAGCCTGTTACTCTAACCCCTCCTAAGCCATCTATTTAAGAGGCTCCGAAACTGAAACTCAAAGCTCTTCCAGCATATTTACGCTATGCTTATTTGGGGAACTCTGAGACATTTCCCGTGATCATCTCATCAGCTTGACCAATACACAAGAACAGAAATTGCTTAGGGTACTTCGTGAGCACAAAAAGGCAATTGGGTGAACCATTGCAGATATTAAAGGAATCAACCCATCATTTTGCATGCATAAAATCTTTTTGGAAGATGGACATCGCTCGAATGTTGAGCAACAAAGAAGGCTAAATCCCATCATGAAAGAAGTGGTGAAGAAAGAAGTAATAAAATTTCTAGATGCAGGTATCATTTTTCCTATTTCTGACAGCAATTGGGTGAGCCCGGTTCAATGTGTTCCCAAAAAGGGAGGGATGACCATGATTGAGAATGAGAAGAATGAGCTAATTCCTACCCGTACTGTTACGGGTTGGAGAGTTTGCATTGATTATCGAAGGCTCAACAAAGCAACCCGCAAGGATCATTTTCCACTCCCATTCATTGATCAAATGNTGCCATTTGGTCTTTGTAATGCACCAGCCACCTTCCAGAGATGCATGATGGCTATTTTCACTGACATGGCGGAAAAATTCGTTGAGGTATTCATGGATGACTTCTCAGTCTTTGGGTCATCTTATGATGATTGTTTGAAAAATCTGAGCATAGTGTTGGCCCGTTGTGAAGAAACGAATCTGGTGTTAAATTGGGAGAAGTGTCACTTTATGGTACAAGAAGGCATCATTTTGGGTCATAGAGTATCTAAACGTGGCATCGAAGTTGATAAGGCAAAAGTGGAGGGAGTTGAAAAACTACCTCCACCAATTTCAGTGAAGGGCATCCGGAGTTTCTTGGGACATGCAGGATTTTATAAGCGCTTTATTAAAGATTTTTCTAAAATTGCTACTCCATTGTGCAGGTTGCTGAAAAAAGATGTCAAGTTCAATTTTGATGCACCCTGCTTGAAGGCATTTGAGGAGCTCAAGATGAAATTGGTAGCCGCCCCCATAATTGTTGCACCTGATTGGTCAGTACCATTTGAACTTATGTGTGATGCAAGCGACCATGCAATTGGGACAGTGCTAGGCCAAAGGAAAGACAAGGTATTTTATTCCATCTACTATGCGAGTAAGACCCTCGATGATGCACAACAGAATTACACCACCACTGAAAAGGAGCTGTTAGCTGTGGTGTGGGCCTTTGAAAAATTCCGGGCAGACTTGATGGGCACGAAAGTTATTGTGCACACAAATCACACAACAATCATGTATTTATTTACAAAGAAAGAATCTAAAGCTAGATTGATGCGCTGAGTTTTATTGTTGCAGGAATTTGATGTGGAGATAAGAGACCGAAACGTCACTGATAACCAAGTAGCTGACCATCTGTCAAGGTTGGAAAATCATGATCATGTTGAGGAGGGTGGAGATATCAAAGAAGTATTTCCTGATGAGCAACTTTTTGCTATAACCCAAGACCCTCCTCCGTGGTATGCCGATTATGTGAATTATCTGGTGAGTGGGGTACTTCCTCCGAAAATAGAATCTGAAGCAAGAAAGAGGTTCTTATGCGATGTGAAATTTTACTACTAGGATGAGCCCTACCTGTACAAAGAATGTGGTGATCAGTTAATGAGGAAATGTATTCCTGATATAGAAGTGGAACGGGTGTTGTACGATTGTCATGCATCACCATATGGAGGCCATCATGGTGGCGATCGAAAAGTAGTGGAAGTGCTACAATCTGGTTTTTTTTGGCCAATGCTATTCAAAGATGCCCACGCATTTGTTAAAAAATGTGACCAGTGCCAGAGAATAGGAACGATAACAAGGAAGCACGAGATGCCTTTGAATAATATCTTGGAGGTAGAGATTTTTGATGTATAAGGGATAGACTTTATGGGTCCGTTCCCATCATCCAGGGGAAATAAATACATTTTGCTGGCAGTTGACTACGTGTCGAAATGGGTGTAGGCAATTGCATTGCCAACAAATGATGCCATGGTTGTCGCTGCGTTTGTGAAGAAGAATATATTCTCCAGATTTGGTACTCCACGTGCCTTGATTAGTGATGAAGGAACCCATTTCTGAAATCGATTGTTGAATAACCTATTAGCTAAATATGGGGTCCGTCATCGAGTTGCAACAGCATATCACCCTCAAACTAGTGGACAAGAAAAAAATATCCAATAGAGAAATCAAGCAAATACTAGAGAAAACGGTGAGTGTGAACAAGAAAGATTGGGCTGCTAAGTTAGATGATGCCTTATGGGCATACAGAACAACGTACAAAACACCAATTGGGGAATCACCGTACAAGCTGGTCTATGGGAAGGCATGTCACTTGCCCGTAGAGCTTGAACACAAGGCGTATTGGGCCATCAAGAAGCTAAACATGAACCTTGAAGCCACGGGTGAGAAAAGATTGCTACAGTTGGATGAATTGGACGAGTTCAGGCTGCACTCATACGAAAAGGCCAAACTTTACAAAGAAAAGACCAAGAGATGGCATGACAAACATATAAATCCGCGTCATTTTAAGCCAGGCCAACATGTATTATTATTCAGTTCTAGGCTTCGACTGTTTCCTGGGAAGCTGAAATCGAGATGGTCAGGCCCATTTGAGATAGTGAGAGTCACCCCATATGGTGCACTTCAGTTGTGAGCTATACATGGTGAAAGGAAATTTTTAGTGAATGGACATAGAGTCAAACACTATTGGGGTGGCATCATAAATTGTGAGAAGACCAAAGTCGTGCTCGCTGATGAGTGAGGTGAGATTCTGCATCGTGCCGCGACGTTAAATCAGGCGCTTCATAGGAGGCAACCTATTGACTTGTTGTAATCGTCATGCCACGATGTAAACTACGGCGCTTATTGGGAGGCAACACAATGCCTTGTAATTATAGGTACTAACGAGCTTGGGAATGCATTTGGGGGTAAGGAGCAGTGTGCTAGCATGACAGAAAGCCTGGCTAAAGCTATGGGGCAGTGGGCGAAAAGCCCCTAACACCTGGCTAAAGCCAGGGGCACCGGGCGATAAGCCCCTAACGCCTGGCTAAAGCAAGGGGGAACTAGGCGATAAGCCCCTAACGCCTGGCTAACGCTAGGGGAGACCGAGCGATAAGCCTCTAACGCCTGGCTAACGCCAGGTTGGTCTGGGATTTTTAGCTCTAACGCCTGGCTAATGCCAGGGTATCCGGGATTTATGACTAAAATGCATACCAAACGCCAGGTATGTTCCACTTCCTATTTTTTTCATCTCCCAACTCTCTCTCAAGAAAGGTTTTACTCCCAAGAACACCCCACACCTATTTTCACACACAACAAGTTCACAGCACACACATCTTCACCCAAACAACAAGTTCACAGCTTACACAAATCAGCACAATTTCGATTTCGTGGTGCACTTCATCCGACAAACACACATCAAGCGTTGAGGTATGATATTCTCCCTACCCTTTGTTACTTCGAAGTGGGTATTACAATTATGAAAGGTGTAGCCTTGATTCATGGTGATTTTTTATGGGTTTATGCAATTCATGGTCATATTGTGTTATGTTGTGAATCCCAATCCCCGAACCCTTTAGGAATGGGCTGAAATTGTGAAGCTAAGTGGTATTATGGAACCCCAACCAGATTTGGGTACATGAGGCAGTCCCTCAAGTCCATAAGAGCTATCATGGAAATTGTGCTAGCCAAGTGCTCGATGTAATGCCTCAATGGCAATACATATCCCATTTGGAGCCGAGTCTCAGGGAAACAAACCACTAGTGTTATGCATCATGAACTCCATGAAATTTTAAGTGTGAAGAGGCCCATGAGAAGCCGTATGTGTCAATTTTTCGTAAACGCGCCAAGGTGAAGTCTGAGTAACCTTGTCAAATTGGAAAAGCTTATAGTACACACTTTGTGACACCTACTAACTACTGATCATTTGTGCCGGGAAATAACGATGCTACCCAGAAGAGCCACAGGCAAAGGAAAGGTCACGTCTCCGGCCCCAACAAAAATCAAAGAAAAAACCCCACCACCTCAAAAGAAAAGAAAAGAGGGAGATGCTACTTTTAGTATGACTGGTGAGGAAGTAGTAGCTGCTGTCGCTGCTATGAGACAACAGCCCGTTGGTCAACGGGAATATGGTATCAACAGCATACTAGTACAATCCAGGAAATGGTATGCACGCTGCAAGCCAAAACATGTTCACCCTGAGGGGGCCATTAAAGAAGGGAGTCTGAGAACAGAATTCCCAGCGATTTGGAGGAGTATCTATGAGTTGGGTTTAGGATAATTGTTCCGGCATAATGGTCACATCAACTTGAACTTAGTCCGGGAACTCTATGCAGGGTTCGACCCTAAGGACAAGGAGGGATTGGTGCCAATTCGTGGGCACTTGGTGGATTTTTCGGCCAAGGCCATATGCGATTTTCTAGGTGCACCAAATGTTCCGGTGGAGCCTCTAGATCAATTCATCCGCCATCCCACCTATAGAGAGATGAGGCACACACTGTTTGGTTTGAGTCCAGGGCTGCTTGGATTCGGGATAGAGCCACAAATTGCCATAAAAGGTTTCCCAAGAAGAAAATAAAGGCTGAAAACCAGGTGTGGCTTAAAGTGATTAATGCACGGATACTACCATGCAATCATGACACCTTAATCAGATGAGAGAGGATTTGTGTGCTCTACTTCCTCATGATAGGGCAGAGAGTGAATGTGGTCCATCTGATGCGCTATCAAATGGGGTTGGTGCATTCCAGCAACAGAATTGATCAAATACTATTCCCAAATTTCCTGACTCAGTTCCTGCTAAATGAGAATGTAGCGCTGGATCCCAACTTTGACCATACCATTGATCAACTTGCACGAGAGACTGATATCACTGGCTTAAGACTGAAGGAAGAGTCTTCACTGACCACTGCAGAGCGCAATGTGCGGGATGATAGCTTCATGGCCCGTCTTTATGGGATGATGGATTTGCAGTTGCGAATAGGAGGTCGGCCAGCGTCAGTTGATGAGAGAGATGAGTTGGATCAGAGATACCTGCTCAATGCTCACGCTCAGCAGATGATTGGAGCAGGTGAGGGATAAAGGCTCCCAGATGATGAGGATATCAACACACCTGATGATTCTGATGCAGAGCCGATGCGCTCAGATGAGGAAGATGATGAAGAAGATGAGCATGAGGAGGAATGGAGAGAGTCAAATGATGAGGACGCTGAATGATCAGGGAGTTCTTGTACCTTGCTTCTATTACTTGTTTTGTCCTTATATGATGCACTGAGGACCGTGCATGAATTAAGTGTGAGGTGTATACATACGTATTGTTGAATTGTTGTACTATGTGGTGTCGTGTTGTAGTTTTGTATTCATTATAGTAAATGATATTTGTTTTAAGTCTTGTAGTTGTTTTTTTTGTTTTTTTATATATAAATATGTGGCCTTTTCACGACGATGGACCTCCTAGACAGTTCTCTTGAGGGAAGTAAGTCTAAAGAAAATACAAAAAAGAATTTTATTTTAGGTAGTGTAGTAATTCCCCCTTGGTTTTTCTTTGGACCACGGTTCTTTTCCAAGGGTGTAACTTGAACTGGGTACTTTAAATTATATATATATTTTTAGAGTAGTTAGGAAGAAACTGAGTAACTGAGAAATACCCTATGACATGTTTGATGCCGACATATTAGGTTATGACATACATTATGCTTTCCCTTATATTTGGTTTGACATGTGATGCTTGAGTAAAAATAAATAGCCTATTTTGTGACACCTTAGCTCAGTTGTTTGACTTGTATGATACATAGTGTGATAGTGCTTAATTCTCTTAATTTTGTGTGCTTGCTTGACTTGAGAAGTGAATAAAACCCTTGTGATTGAGTCATGTGCAATGTGTAAGTGAATTTTAGTGATTTTCTATGCTATCCTTTGTAGTCTAGAACTTGCCCCGTGTGTTAATCGAAGCGAAATTGTAGGTTATGCTAGTCTAGGGGATGACATAGGCATTTTCTTGCTTGATCAAGGATGTGCTTGTCACATAAGAATTACATTTTCCACTACTAGCCCCTTTGAGCCTTAAGACCTTTTCTTTGGTACCCACCTTACAAGCCGTACCCCTATTTTGTTCTTAAATTGAGATTTTTACACCATTCCTCCTAAGGCACTTAGTCGCTAAAAGAAGTAAGGTGGGATATGGGGGATTAACTTTTGAGTGGAGCCATGGAAAGGCCTGTTAGTGCACTAAAAAAATTGTATTCAAGAGTCACTAGCCATTGAATCTTCATGTATGAAGTGTGTTTAGGAAAGAAAAAAAAATGATAGTAAAAGTATGTACAAAAAGATACGCACCTCCAATTTTTAGTAATTTGTGCTAGTGACAATATAGAAGTGCTTAATTAAAAAAGGGCTATGTTGAATATGAATTGTGGCAAGGGAATTGGTTGAGAAGAATATGTGTTAATTTGTGAAGGTAGTGTATTAAAGTGCTTAGGAGGGTTAGTTACTATTTCTAAATACATCCTACCCGTCCCTTAGCCTACATTACAACCTTAAAAGTCCTAATTGATCCTAGATTTGGATAACTTGAATTAGTAGAGATCTACACTACGGGCAAGCTTATGGTACGATCACATGATGCATGTGAATTCTTTGTGAGAGTGAGTGAAATAGTTCAAGTGTGTGATGTCCTTAAATAATGTTCAAAAAGTATATTTGAATGTGTGGACGAGTTATATTCACTCTTTTATTGTTGGTGAGGGCACATGGTCTCATGATCGATTGGTAATGTTGTAACTTTCTTGTTGGGTAGGTACGTGAATTGAGAGGGCTTAGTAGTGTCGACTCTTAAGGTTGGGTGGTTGCAATTAGGTTGATTCGTGTGATTGATTAAAATTGTTATACTTGGGCATGTTTAAAGAAGGGAAAGAATGTGAAATTTTGTATGTTCATACTTGATTGCCGGTATCCATCATAGTTAAGGGTAATGTGTGTGATTGAAAGGTAAAATACTCCTTGTTAATGAAATGTGTACGTGTTGAAGGATATTGCTCGAGGACGAGCAAGATTCTAAGTGTGGGGTGTTGATGCGTGTCTAGAATCCATAGTTTTAAGCATTATGTACCTCACATTTTATGTGCTTTTGTGACAAAAATACACGTCATACGTGCATAATGGAGTCTATTTCATGTGTAGGTGAATTGGAGATGGAAGCCGAGCTACATGGGTGCATAAACGTCAAAAATACGCTCAAGAGTCGAAAAGGAGTGACCCAGGCCATAGTCGGGCGTTTTGCCCCAAAAGCGTGGCTTAACCAGGCGTTAGTGAGGCGTTACACACCAAACGCCAGCCATGCCCAGGTGTTAATGGGGCGTTAGAGCCCAAACGCCTAGCCTACCCAGGCTATAGCTGGGCGTTTGGGGCTTAACGCCTAGGGTCCCTGGTCCGGTAAATTCCGAGTTTTGAAGGTTTTAAGTGTTTCCCGGGTTGAATAGAAGTCTCCTACACGTTTAGGGTTTGTCACAAACATATAAATAGACCCAAAAACACAACTTTGAGGAGAGGATGCCATTTTTGAAGAGAATATACACACAAGATCATTGAGGAAGCAAAGGATTATCAGTTTTCTTCATCTTAATCTAGTATTTTCCATTTATGCAAGAACTTATGCAATTGTTTCATTCTAGTATGAGTGGCTAAACACCCATTGTTCTGGGGTTTTGGTTTAGCCATGAATATTGTTATTCGACATTAAATTAACCTTGATTATAGTTCGCTCAATATATGGTTGTTTCTTCAATTCTGCGTTTAATTGCTTAATTGTTTAGCCAGCAATTTGGTTCTATATAATATCTATGTTATGCTTGGGAAAACCGTATATAGATTAGAGAAGAATTGAATAGAGTGCGATCTTAACCCTTCAGGGGAGCGGATTTGTGGTTAGGATAGGAATATACCTAGTCACCGTGCTTAATTAAACAACATAATCTTAGTGCATTCTAATAGATTAATTTCATAGGAATATAGGAGTTAATCTATTGAGAATAGGTGAATAGTACTTCGGGAGAAGGCTACGAGAGCAATTATCGATTAATTAGCAAACATGAGTGAATTATATGAAAGGGAGAGTTAATTAGAATGAAATACGAGTGGTGAATTGATCACAACCCTGGAATATTTGTCTCTATTGAATACACAAAAATACTCTCGTTACTTGATAATTAGTTCATATAATCGTAGAATAAAGTAGTTACATTCCTGGATTTTTTTTTGGCTCGATTAAATAACAATTGGAGTGATTCAACAAGTAGTTTTCGCAAGTCCCTGTGGGTTCGACATTCGATATAATATTATATTACTTGCTACAACCACGTATACTTGCGTGTGCATTTTGGACCAACAGGCACACAAACACGATCCTGCATTCTCAAGACTCCGTTATCTACAGCTGTAACCTTCTTGGTACCACCGTGCCGAATTGAGTTCCTAAGGACCAATAAATGAGGGTCGTCATAGTGCCGATCTTTGATACGCTCAAACAAAGAAGACCGAGCGACTGTACAACCTAGAACACGGCTGAGCTCTGAAATATACAACCTCACAAACTGGTTTGCCAACGTCTGAACATCTGATGCAAGCTTCCTCTCACCGACTGGAATGAATGCAAGGCTGCCAATACTCGCCGCCTTCCTACTCAATGCGTCAGCTACCACATTGGCCTTCCTGGGATGATACAAGATGGTGATATCATAGTCTTTCAATAGCTCCAACTACCTCCTTTATATAAAATTAAGATCCTTTTGCTTGAACAAATACTGAAGGCTCAGATGATCCGTGAAAACCTCACACGACACGCCATAAAGATAGTGCCTCCAAATCTTCAGCGAATGAACAATGGATGCCAACTCTAAGTCATAGACATGGAAATTCTTCTCATGAACCTTTAACTTCCGCGACGCATATGCAATCACCCTTCCCTCCTGCATCAATACCGCACCGAGCCCAACACGGGACACATCACAATAGACCATGTAAGACCCTGAACCCGTGGGAAACACTAACACCAGCGCTGTAGTCAAAGCTGTCTTGAGCTTCTGAAAGCTCACCTCACACTCGTCTGACCATCTGAATGAGGCACCCTTCTGGGTAAACCTGGTCAATGGGGCTGCTTTAGATGAAAACCCCTCCACAAATCGACGGTAATAACCCGCCAAACCCAAGGAACTTCTAATCTCCGTAGCTGAAGTGGGTCTAGGCTAGTTTTGAACTGCGCCAATCTTCTTAGGATCCACTTGAATGCCCTCTGCTGATACAACGTGGCCCAAGAAAGCGACTGAATCTAACCAAAACTCGCACTTTTGAAAATTTAGCATACAACTAGCTATCTCTCAAGTATGAAGCACAATCCTAAGATGCTGCTCATGCTCATCTCGACTGCGGGAGTAGATAAAGATATCGTCAATAAACACAATTACAAAGGAGTCTAAATAAGGCTTGAACACTCGGTTCATCAAATCCATGAATGCTGCCGGGGAATTTGTCAACCCAAAGGACATCACCAGAAACTCATAATGCTCGTATCGAGTCCGAAAAGCTGTCTTAGGTACATCTTATGCCCTAATCCTCAACTGATGGTAGCCAGATCTCAAATCAGTCTTTGAAAAATGCCTTGGCACCCTGAAGCTGATCAAATAAGTCATCAATCCTTGACAATGAATACTTGTTCTTGATGGTGACTTTGTTCAACTGCCAATAATCTATGCACATCCTCTTCGATCCATCCTTCTTATTCTTCTTCACAAAAAACACAGGTGCACCTCAGGGCGAGATACTAGGTCTAGTGAAGCCCTTATCAAGAAAATCCTGCAACTGTTCCTTCAATTACTTCAACTCTGGTGGGGCCATACGGTATGGCAGAATAAAGATGGGCTGAGTGACCGGAACCAAATCTATACAGAAATCAATATCCATGTCGGGTGGCATCCCTGGCAGGTTTGCAGGAAATACCTCTGGAAACTCACGAACAACTGACATGGAATCCATAGAAGGAACCTCTACACTAGAATCACAAAAATAAGCCAAATAGGATAAATACCCTTCATATAAGAGATAACCCTACTAGTAAAATGTCCAGGAGCCCCTCTACACTCTAATCGAGGCAATCCTAGCAAGGCTAAGTTCACTGTCTTGGCGTGACAGTCCAATATAGCGTGATAAGGTGACATCCAATTCATACCCAATATAACATCAAAATCAACCATATCAAGGATTAGAAGATCTACACTAGTCTCAAGAATCCTAATAGTGACCATACACGAACAATAAACATGATCTACAACAATAGCATCCCCCACAGGTGTGGACACATATTCAGGGGAACTCAAAGAATCACGAGAACTTGTAACTTCCTGACCTCTAACTCCACCTTTAGCAGCCTGACCTCCACCTCTAATGGTCGAACCACCACCTATGTCTGCCTAACCCCTACCTCTAGCTGGCTGAGCGGGCGGTGCAACACCTGGTGCCGGGACCATGGCCCGAGAACTATGATATTTTGAACTGCTCGGTGCATGAGGGAAAATCTAGCAATGTGCCTTGGCTCACCACAAATATAACAAGACCTCGGTTGCTGTGACTGCTGGCCTTGAAATTGACCTTGTCGACCTGAGTAACCACCTTGAAAAGTCCGGAGCTGAGGTGCACCGATAGGAGCTGGTGGTGCACTATAGGCTAGCTGACAGAATAAGGCATATGAGGGCCAAGACCACTTGGAGCACCGTGGGATGCCTGGAGTACTGAATGAAATGGCCTGGGAGGATGGCTTATACTAAAAATACCCCTGCCTCCAGATGAGGCACTACTGAACCCACCGAAATGACGAGGTCTCTTGTCAGACCCCTGACCTCCCTGAACAAGAACCATCTCAAATCGCCTGGCGACATTAGCAACGTCATGAAAAGAAATCTCACTCCCAGTCTCCTTAACCATCTGTAATTTGATAGGCTGAGAAAGTCCGTCAATAAACCTCCTCACCCTCTCTCTCTCGGTAGGAAGTAAAAGAAGAGCATGACGAGCCAAATCCACAAAATGGTTCTCATATTGAGTAACAGTGATACTGCCATACTGAAGATGCTTGAACTGACGACGATGGTCCTCTCTCAATGTGATAGGGAGAAACTTCTCCAGAAAGAGCTGAGAGAACTGGTCCCAAGTAAGATCAGGAGACCCCGTTGGTCTAGTCAAAAAATAATCTCTCCACCATTTCTTGGCGGAACCAGTCATCTGAAATGCAGCAAAATCGACCCTATTGGTCTCCACTATACCCATGTTTCGTAGAACCTCATGACAGCTGTCAAGATACTCCCGATGATCCTCTGTGGTAGCACTACTGAAGCGAATTGGAAGAGCTTGGTGAACGTGTCCAATCTCCATAAGGCCTCAGAATACATAGTTGGCCCCTCACTGGCCTGTGCCGCAAGAACCGACTAAACTTCTCTGATTGGCTAAGCTGCTGGAGTATGATACTAGGGAGCCATATGCTGCGGAGTGTGAGTAGTAGGAGTCTGTGCTCCTCCTCCAGTCTGAAAGACGGTTGATTCCATGGGAAATGCGCCAGTCTGGGCCACACTCTCCATAAGGTCCACCAAACGGACCAAAGATTCCTGAAGCACTGGGGTGGAAATGAACCCCTTCGGAACCTGAGCTGGCCCGGCAGGAACAGTCTGGGCTGGAGCCTCCTCCTCAAACTCGACATGAGTCTCCACTGATGGGGCTACTTCTAAGGCTCTAGGCTTATACCTTCCCCTACCTCGGCCTCTAGCACGGCCCCGACCTTGACCTCTGCCCCTCATAGGAGCTGCCACTGAAGGCTTTGGCTGCTGCTCAACTAAAGAAGCGGTACATGTTCTCGCCATCTGCGAGAGAATAAGAGTAGAAGAGTCCAATCAGTATTGAGAAAACAAAGTCGCACGACAAAGAAGAATAGAAGTGAAATTTATTCCTAAACTTCATAGCCTCTGGAAGATAAGTACAGACGTCTCGGTACCGATCCTCCAGACTCTACTAAGCATGTTCGTGAATCGTGAGACCCAGACAACCTAGAGCACTGATACCAACTTGTCACGACCCAAAATTACCACCGTCGAGACCGTGATGGATCCTAACATTCACTTTCTAGGCAAGCCAACGTTAGAGAATCATTAAGCCAATTCTTATATATTTTGGTAATTAACAACAATAAGCTATAATGTGTGCAAAATATTATAACAACTTCATCATTTACCAATACCCAGATCCGGTGTCACAATTCACGAACATTCTAGAATTTACTACAAGTAAAAGTCTGAAAGAAGTACAACTATTTGAACGAAAGAAATAGTAAAACATAAAAGATAGACGGGGACTTCAAGGTCTGTGAACGCCGACAAATCTACCTCGAGTCTCCAGTGGTCTAAATCCAAGCTGCTATGCCTATCGGTCAACTGGGTCCAATACCAAGATCTGCACAAGAAGTGCAGAGTGCAGTATCAATACAACCGACCGCATGTACTGGTAAGTGTCAAGTCTAACCTCGGAGAAGTAGTGACGAGGCTATAACAAGACACCTACAAATAAACCTGTGCAGTATAATAGTATATGTACAAATAACAACAATGAAGGATATCAGTCAAGTGATAGCGGTAGGGGGACATGCTGAAGGGATCACAAGATAAATAATCACAACAGTTAAAAGAGCCTAATTAATCGGTATAACTTGAACTAATAAGAACAAGTAAACACAATAAAGGAAAATGCACGGCATTACCCTTCGTGCTTTTACTCTCAACCTCACCATATGAATCAATAGAAATGTCACGACATTACCCTTCGTGCATTAACTCTCTCAAAACATGGCGACATCACCCTTCGTGCATTAACACTCACAATATGGAACGACAACACCCTTCGTGCATTAAATCTATCAAAACATGGCACAACATTACCCTTCATGCATTAACACTCTCAAGACATGGCACGACATCATCTTTCGTGCATTAACACTCTCCATCACCAAAACAATGAAAATGACAATAGGGAGATAGAAATAACAAGAACAAGTCTTACTTTAACATTTGGTTCCACAATACCAACCTCAACTTGAATCAACACGCAATCAATACCAAAGTGCGTAAACATGATAAAAATGATCAACATCACGATTAACTAGTCTAAGCATGAATAATATGATCAAGGAAGGCAACAATTACAAGAATAAGACCCACCCACATGCTATAACCCGACAACAATGCATAGGTACTCGTCACCTCACCCAAATGTGGTACCCAACATCTAAACACATATAAAATAGACAAAAAGATCCTAATCCCTTAAGCAAAAGTTAACCACGACACTTACCTCGCTCCAACGGCCAAACTCAAAGCTCAACCACGACTTTTCCCTTCAAACAAGCCTCCAAACCAATAGAATCTAGCAAATTACCAACCAAACAATTCAAATAAAGCCTTAGGAACTACCCACAATTGCAAGGAATTCAATTTAGGCCATTATTAAAATAGTCAACAAAAGTCAACACCCGAGCACGCTTGGTCCAAACCCGAAGTTCGGACCAAAATCCGATTACCCATTCACCCTAGAGCCTAGTTATGTAATTTGTTTTGGAATTCGACCTCAATTTGAGGTCTAAATTCCCAATTTACCAATCCATACTTTCTACCCAAAAACCCCTAATTCCACCATGAAAAACCTTAGATTTTAGGTTGAAATCTTAGGAAAAGTAGTGAAAGACTGAAAGAAATTAGTTTAAGATCACTTACCAATGATTTGGGGAAGAAAAGTTCTTTGGAAAATCGCCTCTTGTGTTTTAGGTTTTGAAAATCTGAAGAACGGGAGAAAAATTCCGTCTAAGTCATATTCACCCAGCCCGCAAATGCGAAGGAACCATCGCAAAGGCGAAGTCCTTCACACTTCTACATTTTTCACAAATGCAAAGAATAGTTCGCAAATGCGAACACAGGAAAGATCGCAAATGCAACCAAGTGATTGCAAATGCGAAGAGAATCCCCCCAGGTCCCATCGCAATTGCGAGGAATTGTTAGCAAATGCGAACTCTGTCCACCCTAGCTACTCTTCGCAAATGCGAACCCAACAGTGGTCGCAAATGCGAAGCATGGTCTCGCAATTGCGAGATCAGAGGCCTGCAACAAAAACTGAAGCACACTAGCAAATTTTCTAAGTTCAAATTTACTTCGTGGCCTATACGAAACTCACCCAAGACCTCGGGGCTCTAAACCAAACGTTCACACTAGTCCAAAAATATTATACGAACTTGCTCGCGTGATCAAATCACCAATAACACCTAGAACTACGAATTGAATGCCAAATCAAATAAAATTTTCAAGAACATGTTGAAATCTCTGTTTTCACAATCGGACGTCCGAATCACGTCAAACCAACTCCGTTTCTCACCAAATTTTACAGACAAGTCATAAATGTGGTATTGGACCTATACCTGGTTCTGGAACCAAAATACCGACCCGTTATTCAAAAAGTCAAACTTCGGTCAAACATTTCCAATTTATTTAGCCTTTAACTATCAAATTTTGACAAAGTTCGATATCTCGGGCTAGGGAATTTCAATTTTAATTCCGGGCATATGCCCAAGTCCCAAATCACGATACGGACCCACCGGGATGGTCAAAACACTCCGAGTGCGTTTACAAAAAAATTTGACCGAAGTCAACTCAAATGAAGTTTTAAGCAAAAATCCTTAATTTTTTTCACAGTTTTTAACATAAAAGCTTTCCAGACAGATGCCTGGACTGCGTACGCAAATTGAGAAAAGCTAAAACATAATTTTTAAGGCTTCGGACCACAAAATTAGGTTTCAAAATACGAGATGACCTATCATGTCATCGCACCCTCTCTGACAAAGTTTGTCACAATATTCTTAATGTATGTGGAAGATATCAAGATTGAAATTCAAAATATACAAGTTAAGTTTTAACACTATTTTGGGAAAGCTAATTAGTAGTTGACGCTTTAGCTAAATCGGGAAGCAAGCTACAAGATTACTCAACTAATCTGTATAATGACTAGATAGATATGCCAAAAGATGCAAGCGGGTGGTTCAGATTGGACTAGATTCAAATGCTTAATATTAGGATTAATAAACAAAAAGTTGGAAACAACTTGGTAAACTGTTTTTGTATATTTGTAAAAGGGAGGTGTAATGACCCGACCAGTCGTTTTGAGAATTTAAGCTCCATTTTGTGGCATAAGGTTTTGAACAGCTTCGCATTATGTTCATTGACCTGCGTGCGATTCAGAGTCGAATTGGAAGAAGGACTGTTGTTTTGGAAGCTTAAACACTGAAGTTTTGAATGAAAGTTGACTTTTATGTAAACGGCTCCGGAACGAGTTATGGATGATGTCAGCAGCTTCCTATGGTGATTTTGGACTGAGGAGCGTGTTCAGAATGTGTTTTCGAGGTCTGTGGTAGATTTAGGCTTGAATTGGCGAAAGTCAGAATTTTGGTGATTTTGGCATCGGGATCGGAATGGAATTTCGGGAGTGGCTATAGGTCCGTAGTGTCATTTATGACATGTGTGTAAAATTTGAAGTCCTTCGGACTAGTTTTGACGTGTTTCGGCATCGGTTGTGGATTTTGGAAATTTCATAAGTTCTTAAGCTTGAATACATGCACAATTGGTGATTTTGATGTTATGTGATGTGTTTTGAAGGCTCGACTAAGTTTGGATGAGGTATCAGGACTGGTTGGTAAGTTTGGTTGAGGTCCCGGGGGCCTCGGGGATGTTTTGGATGCTCAACGGGATGATTTTAGACTTAGAAAACCAGCTCAAGCATTGCTGGTTCTGGTGTTTCGCACCTGCGGATGGGGAGCCGTAGGTGCGGACGGGCAGGTGCGGACACGCAGGTGCGGTGGAGGGCATCGCAGGTGCGGTTTTGGTCAGGGGCAGTCAGGCTCGCAGGTGCGGACGGGGTTCCGCAGATGCGGCCCTAGTTCATTTAGTGAGTTTTCGCACTTGTGATGTATTTTCCGCAGGTGCGGGATCGCAGGTGCAATCAAATGAGTCGCAGGTACGGAATTTGCTGGGCTGTTTATAAAAAATCCGAGGGTTTGAAATTCATATTTTCTAAAATGATTTGGAGCTCGGGATTTGACGATTTTGAGTGGGTTCTGAGGAGAAGATTCATAGGTAACGATTCCTAACCTTATTTCACTGGTATATCATTAATCCATAGCAATTTCTTCAATCTAATCAATGAATTTGGGTGAAAAATCATGAAAATGGGAGGAAGGTTCCCCAAATAGAAAATATGAGAATTTAATGAGATTTTGACGTCGGTTTTCGATGATTCTTGTTCGAGTGAGTTTGTGAGTGGATGGGTGTTCTAAATTTGTAACTTTCACTCAATTCCGAGACGGGGACCCGAGGGACTTTTTGGGTAATTTTCCTAATTTCATGTCTTAGCTTCGAATTTATTAGTTAAACTAGTTGCCTGTAGTATTATTTACACGATGCTATTGATTTAATTAGATTTGGGCCATTTGGAGTCGGATACGCATGGCAAGAACGTGATTTCAAGTTTGATTTGAGTGGTTGAGGTAAGTATCTTGCCTAACCTTGTTTGGAGAAATTTCCCCTTAGGATTTGAGTCTTCTATGTTAGTTGTAGTCCGTGTATGCGAGGTGACGAGTGCGTGCTCGGACTTATTTGTGGAAAATTTTCCCTTTAGGAATCTTAGGTCCTTATATTCGCTGAATATGAATTATTCTTGGCATGATTGAATTTCCAAATTTCTAATTTCATCTTTACTTGCCTAATTGTAGGATTTCTTACTTTTGGATTTATTCCTCTTGCCTATCTGACTCCTAATTGACTTATCTGAAGAATTACTCCTTTTTACTGTCATGCTAGGTCCTCTTAACTGCTTGTCATCAAATTGTAATTATCTTCATATCCTCCTATAATTGTTTTGGTCTTAACTGAAGTTATGATTATTTTTCTTGCTGCTTGTCCTTAAGTGAAATTGTTGAATATCCTCGTAACTGCTCAACCTTAAAAGAAGTTTAGATATTCTATACCTTAGTTGACTTTCCCTTATATGGAGTTATCGGATTCGTGTGAGTTTTCTTGTTGTTGACCCGTGCATTTGGGTGCGACCCTTATACGTTATTTTTCTTCCTTGTTGAACTGTCCTTATTATGCCTAGTATTCTTTGTTGTGCTTATTCCTTGCGAACTAGCCTTGCTTTTATTGTGATCAAAGGTTCTTGAATTGGTGTATCTACCGTATCTTGTATTATTGTCAATTGTTGTCGTTGTACTTGTTGTGGTTATTGTGAAGCACGAAGTTTCTGCCGTGCGTTTTCTGATATGGGGTTTGCACGAGGTTTCTGCCTTGCCATGTTTTCTATTGATATTGCACATGCATCGTGACAAGGTGGGATATTTTAATGTGGGTTGTGCATGTGGCGAGACAAGGTGGGAACATGTTTATGCACGTGTGGGGAAACAAGGCGGGCATATACTTTACTATTGCACACGTGGCGAGACAAGGTGGACTATGTCAGGGATTGGTTGTGATACTTGCGTTGGCCTAGGGGAATTCCTTGTTGTTGATATTGTGTACTGGAACACTTACTATGTGATTTTATTCATGTGGAAATTTGTGAGATGATAATGTACGTGTTGCCCTTTTCTTTCCTTATGCTTATTGGTTGTTGAATCATGGTCGGACACCTGCACAAGCATACACGCAGTTAAGTACTATTAATGGATTTAGGGCTCCTCGTTTTTGTCAAGTATAAATGCTCTTGTTGTACTTACCGTATGGGTGGAAACGATCCAATGGGCACGTGAGTCGTCCGTGCAGTTAGTACTCGAATGAGGGCGCAAGATGCCGAGTATTAGGGTTCTAATATTGAGACCCGTAAATGGTGGTTTGTCCGAGGTTCGGAACCTCGTGGAAATGACCACGAATTTGATATAGAAGGGGTTGAAGTTGTTGAGACATTACCTGTCCGTGTTGTATATTTACATTCCAGATTTGTTTGTGTTCTATTCAATCTTGGTGTTGTTTCATTGCTTCCACTGATACTTATTGTTTTCCTTCTTTATCGAATTTATTGTGCTGTTAGTTATATTGTGTAGCCTTTATCTGTACATCATTTTTCCCTTTATTCCTATATTGATACTTGGCCAGTTCATTAGATCAGTGGGTGTCTTGGCTAGTCCTCGTCACTACTTCGCCGAGGTTAGTCTTGATACTTACTGGGCACCGATGTGGTGTGCTCATACTACTCTTCTGCACATTTTTGTGCAGATCCAGGTATTGATCGTTAGTAGCTGTGCGGACTCTTGCCGAGGAGAATCAAGGTAAACCTGTCGTTGCGCTCGCAGGCTTCGGAGTCACCTTCCTATTTTGCATTTACACTGATTTTGCTTACTTCCAAACAATTGTAATTAGAAGTTGTAGTAAACTCTATAAAGCTTATGACTTGTACTACCGGGTTTTGGGAATATGCAATGTATAAAAAATTATTTATTTTAGAAAAATATTAGATTTTATTATTATTTTTGTTATTCCATGAATATTAGGATTACCTAGTCCTTAAGACTAGGTGCCATCACGATACCCAACGGAGAAAAATTTGGATCGTGACAGGAGATCCCCTCTTCTTTTTGGGAGCTTAACAATGTTTTCCTGGTTGGTTTTACACTATGAATTAAGGCATGGATGGTTCTAGGGTGAGGCAACTAAAGCTGCTGCTTTAGGCCCCAAGAGTCAAACCCCCCAAAACTTTTTGTATTAGATATAATTATTTATATTAGTAAAGTAATTTTAATTTAACAAAATATAGACATTTTTGTTTCAATACACCATTTGGTTCTAGTTATCAAGTAATTTATTAGTAGCTATGAATATTTGAATAATTTAACTCAAAATTTTAAAATATTAGACAATGCTATACTGTGGAATACTTAAAATAAAAAACCTTGAAAGAAATTTGTCAAGACAATACAATTTTTTCTTGGTTATCTGAACTAATAGTGTTTATTTGTCCAACCGGTATCACATTACTAATGATATTTTCTCACATTTTCTTAAGTTTTGGATTTAGGCATCTGGTTTCATTGAGCTGCCCTTGAATTAGGGGGATTAAATACATAAGAAGTTATGTATCTATAACTTTTCGAGTTCTACACATACGTGTGTATATATATACTAGTATCTATGAACGTGCATTGCACATTAATAATGGTACGCGTAAATATTTATTTATATGAAGGTGCAATAAAATTTAATTAATGAGAGAAAATTTATGTATAATAATACAACAATCGTCTAAATGCCAAAAAATATTACTACATTAGCATAATACATGAATTCAAAATAAAAGGACATCATCAAAACTTACACAAATGATCAATTTTGTCATGTTAGTTGGATAATTATGTATTATAGTTTAAAAATATTTAATGTGATGGTATCTTAACAAACACTTCTTTGTGTACACTATTTTTTATGTATGTCTTCTCCTAATGCATTGGTTGCTTTATCTTAACCAGAACTATTGTTCTCTTGAAAGTGAAACATACAGTTGTTTGTGCAAGAAAATATATTGCGGTAAATATAGTCCAATATTTTGGATGTTTGTCCTTGTGCTTTATTTATTTTATTTGCAAAAGATAAACATAGTAAAAATTATTTTCACACAAATTTAAAAGGATATTCCTTAGTTTCGAAAGATGAAAGTTGAATTCATGGATAAGAATATACTTAAAAGCACATTGACCATCATCATAATTTTACATGTATGACGTTATTGTCAAAACTTCTATATACCATCTGTGGTGTGTTACATAAGTATTCGACATATCTAAGTTTTTCAGTAGCATGATATGCATATTTTTCTTCAAAATCAACCAATATACTATGAAAGATCAATTTTAACTTGGTCTATTATATAAATGGTGACACTAACATACGTAAGGAAAAATAAACTTGGCAACAAACATGTATGGTAGAAGATCATTTGATATTAAATTATTTAATTATCTTTTTTTATAATAATTATTGGTATCATTTTCTGCTGATTCAAAAATAGATTTTTTTTGTTTTACTATAAAATTTTGCATTGAATCTTTTATTTAGTTGATCAACATATTTATTTCTGCGAGCTAATATATCTTTTTAATTCTATCATGCGATTTGCATAAATAGCGTTTTAATCTAATGATAGAAATATTTCTCTTATCAAATGTACCACTATTACCATTGGGATTGATAACTAAGTGTTCAGGAAGAACTAAATCATCTTTTATTGGATGCTCTTCTTCGTTTGTGACACGAAGAAAGAAGACACTGAATATTTGATATGTTCTTACTTTATATTTCTTGTTAGTTGAATCTTTTTTATTTGAGGCCAAAATATAACTTTGGCAAGTTAGCTTTTACAGTCTTTGCTTTTGTCAATTTTGGAAATACTGGTAGTACTTGACATAAATCACATCCCAACCATTAATTTTTTACCATACGGTTCATTGATATCCAATATATCTCTAGAACTCTGGGCAATTATTTCGATCTTTTGATACTTAGTCATAAGTGCTTCATCCAATACCAGAGTTAGACTCATTATAATATAGTCTTGAAAGCTTGTTAGGATTTGGCTTTGATTGTGCTTCCTCATACACTTGTGCAGCATTTTTATTCTTAATAGTATGCTAACCTTTTTACTTTGTGTTATAACATTCTTTTTATGGAATAAATTTATGTACCCTGAGATATTTTTTTAACTTGAATAAGAATTTAACTCATGTGATGAATTTAAAAAATAATTGAATTGCATTCTCTTGCAAAATAATTAATTAAAAGATTTAATTATTTGGTTTTTACATAAAAAATAATTCATTCTATGTTGATTCAGATCTTAATTTTAGTTCATCTCTTTTTTTGAATAATCAATCTTAATTATAATTTTATCCACCAAAATTTTTATTTTCAAATAGTAAAAGATTGATATGATATTTCACTTGTAGATCTTTGTGTTTGTAGAATCATTAGTGCTATTGTCTCTCACCAACCATTTTTTTTCTCTTTCTCACACATTTATATTCTTAAATATTTTTTTAGTTATTGTTTAATAATTTGGTATTTTTTAATATCACATGAAAAATTGATAAAAAAATATTATTTGAGTTGAAAAATACTTCAAATATAATATAAAAATATATTATCGTTGGGGTATTTTTTTCTCTCAATTTCAACTCTTTATTCCATCTATTTAATATTAGTTTTATTTTTTATTCCTATTGAACATTATGGAGTGATAATGTATTGCCAATATGGAGGATTCTTATGAAATTAATTTTATTAACCCTTTACATATTTTTAATAAGAATTTAATAGAAAAAATTATATTAATTTTAAAATTTTAAATGTTAAAATTTAGCACAAAATGTATTGTAGTCCAAAAAATAGGTTATTGCAGCCATGTTCTTTCCATATGAGTTCTTTCGTTTAGTATATTAGGGCTATTTTGATATATTAATATTCTATATATGCTATTATAAAAATAGAGGTTCTCATTTTCTGAATGAGTTTGGATAATATAATATATTCTCAAATTAAATTAGTAATATGACATTATAATACGTGTTCAAATTAAATTAATTATAGGAATTTTTAAGAAGTGTATCATAAAAGTAATAAGATGACTAAAGATACAGTTTTATATGAATTATATAGTCCGAAATTAATTATACTAATAGGATTCTTAAGGTAATTTGTCACGACCCAATTCACCCTCCGAAAGGTATCTTGACGACACCTAGTCTCTACCACTAGGTACACCTAATATAAGGGAAAAACTTTAATAAAAACACAAGAAATAAGGAAAATAAGGGCATAATCTAAAGTAGCAAAAATAGTGCCGCTCGTCTCATACAAAATGTTCTCCCAATGACCCGGAATTTCACAAAGTCACAAGCTTCTAATAACTACTGTAGCTCTAAACAAGTCTGGAAGTACGTAAAAAAACTCTAAACAATGGAGTAAAAGGGGACTCTGAGGATTCTGCGGACGCGAAAGAAATACCTAGTAGTCTCCTAGAATCAGCAGCAAATACTATCCTCGAGGCTGATAGCTCGTACCTAGATCTGCACACGAAAACATGTGCAGGAAAGGGCATGGGTACACCACATTGGTACCTAGTAAGTGCCAAGCCTAACCCCAGTCAAGTAGTGACGAGGTCAGGTTAAGGCCCTACTGGAGTAAGTATAATCAATTTAAAACGGTAAAAGAGATAAGTAAATTCTACAGTAAAAGTTAAAGAAAATGCTCGAAAACTTAACAGTTAAGGGAGCCCTCGGCTCAAAACAATGTAAACACAAGGTGGAATCTCCCAGGATACCATCCCGTAGTTCTAGAAGATTATGCAGTACATGGAAATCTCCCAGAATACGTCCGTAGTCCCAAAAAATATATGCAGTGCTGTGGGATCTCGCAGAATATGTCCGTAGTCCCAATTTAAATATGCAGTACAGGGGGATCTCCCGGAATACATCCGTAGTCCCAAAAAATATATGCAGTGCTGTGGGATCTCGCAGAATATGTCCGTAGTCCCAATTTAAATATGCAGTACAGGGGGATCTCCCGGAATACATCCGTAGTCCCAAAATAAAATGCAGTATAGGGGGATCTATTGGAATACGTATGTAGTTCAAAAACAAATATGCAGTACAAGGGGATCTCGCGGAATACGTCCATAGTCCCAAAATAAATATGCAGTACAGGGGGATCTCCCGGAATACGTCTATAGTCCCAAATAAATATGCGATGCAAGATAAAATGACAGGTATGAATCGAATTTATACAGTTCATATAATCACAGATAAATAAAAGCAGTAACCTAACTAAACATTGTGCACATAATATCAAATAACGATTAGACACGTAAGCATGCTTTTCTACTCTAAGTTAAACAATTTAATAAGAGAAAGACAATTTATGATTTAAGAACAAAAAATGAGATTTTTGCAAAAACGACCAGTGTACGTACTCGTCACCTCACGTACACGGCGCCCACACATCAAATAATATCTAATGTCCTAAGGGGAAGTCCCCAACACACGGTTAGGCAAGCCACTTACCTCAACCGCTCAAATCAACTTGAAATCACGCTCTTGCCACGAGTATCCAACTCCGAATGGACCGTATCTATTCAAATAAATTGCATAATGTAAATATAGCTATAAGTAACTATCTGAACTAATCAATTCGAAGCTAAAACGCGAAATTAGGAAAATCGCCCCAAAAAGTCCCCTGGGCCCACACCTCGAAATCGGGTAAAATTTATAAATTATGAACACCTATTCCATAACGAGAACACTCGAACAAAAATCATCAAAATCCGACGTCAAAATTTCACTCAAATCTCGCGTTTTCAATTGGGGAACTTTTTCCCCCATTTCCAAACTTTTACCCTCAAATTCCTTAATTAGACGATGAAAACAACAATAAATTATTGTATTATGATTAGGATAGAGTTAGTGTAACGACCCGACCGGTCATTTTGAGCCCTAGGGCGTCGTTCAGCGGTTTGAGGCCATGAGCAACTTCATTTCATGTGATATGACTTGTAGGTGGGGTCGGAATTGAATTTCGGGAAGTTTAGAGTCAATTTGGAAAGAAAATTCTCAATTCAGAAGCCTTAAGTTGGAAAAATCGACTAAGATTGGATTTTTGAGTAAACGACCTCAGAATCAGGATTTGAAGGTTCCAACAGGTTCGTATGATGATTTCGGACTTGAGAGTATGTTCGGATCGGGTTTTGGATGACCCGGGAGCGTTTCGACGCATATTGTAGAAGTAAGCATTTTAGAAGAAATTTCATAAGTCTGGGTTGAAGTGCATTTCAGTGATATTGATGTCCGTTTGGGATTCCGAGTCTAGAAATAGCTTCGTATGGTGATTCTGGAGTTGGGAGCGCTATCGGAAGTGAATTCGGAGGTCCGTAGGTTATTTTGAAGTCATTTGGCTAAAGATAGAAATTTGAAGGTTTTTGGAGAAATTCGACCGAAAGTCAAAATTTTGATATCGAGGTCGGAATGCAATTCCAAAAGTTTGAGCAGGTCTGTAATGTTGAATGTGACTTGTGTGGAAAATTTGGGGTCAATCGGACGTGATTTGATAGGTTTCGACATCAAATATAGAAGTTTGAAGTTCTAAGTTCATTAAGCTTGAATCGAGTTGCGATTCGTGATTTCGATGTGGTTTGATGTGATTTCAAGGCTTGACTAAGTTTGAATGACATATTAGGACTGGTTGATAGGTTTGGTTGAGGTCCCGAGGGCCTCGGGAGTGTTTCGAATACTCAACGGGTCGATTCTTGCCTTGTGAAGATTGCTGGTTTTCTGGTGTGAGTGCAACCGGTTTTTACTCTATGCGATTGCGTGAGTGGGTATGCAATCGCATAGTAAGATTTGGAGGCTGCTGGGATTTGGCCTATGTGATCGCATGGCAGTGTTTGCAATCGCATAGAGGTAATTTTTGGAGGCTGCTGGGTTGGCCTATGCGATCGCACAGGGGTAATTTTGGGGGCTCTTGAGATTGGCTTATGCGATCGCATGAAGGGGAGTGTGATTGCATAGAAGGGTGGCTCGGGCAGTGTGTTATTTTTAACCGAGATTTTGGCCATTCTTCTCCCATTTTCATTTGGTGTGACGATTTTGGGGAGCTTCAAGGGAGGATCTTCATCAAGCAACTTTAGGTAAGTGATTCTTCCTATCTTTGAGTTAAAACACTTGGATTATACATAGATTAGACATCAAATTGATGGGAATTTGGGATTTTTTATAACAAGGACCTAGAATATGTATTTTTGGATTTTGACCACGAATTGAGCATGAAATTAAGAATAAATTATATTTTGGAGTTAGTAAAGTCATGGATAATCTTTATCTTCGAAAAATTTAGGAATACGGGCACGTGGGCTCGAGGGCAATATTGTCAAATTTTCGAGAGGAATTGGGAATTCATATAAATTGAATTGTTATAAGTATTAGAGTATATTTTCATAGGTTTTCCCGTTATTTGGATAGTTTTTGGCGTTGTGCATCAATTTGAGTCGTCGGAAGGGCTTGGAGGCCGGTTATGAATCTTCGGAGCGAGGTAAGTCTCCTTTCTAACCTTGTAAGGGGTAATTGTCCCCATAGGTGAAATAATTAAATATGTGCTACTATTTGTGGGGGCTACGTACGCACGAGGTGATGAGAGTCCGTGCAGCTACTATTATGCTTATGTCCGGGTAGTCTAGGACCCGAAAGCATGTTTTAATTGCCGTACTTGTAACCTTATTGATGAAAATAAAGTGTTTAAGCCTTATCAAACTTTGTAAAAGAATTTCTGGAAAATACTTAAATACTATTTTGATGACCATTAAAAGAGAAATTTTTCATTTACTTGAGTACTTGTTTCCCGATGTAGTCGGAGTGGATTATTTGAATGTGCATGACTGTGTGTGACCGCTTCGCAATTTATATTCCACGAGGAGGCTGGTTTCTTCCACTACTCTCATGGGAGCGGGCCGTACGCCACGGCAGGTTAATAGATGCTTCTATGGTTCGCGCCATTCGACCCTTTGGCAGTGCACAATTTACATTTATGTTGGTTCGGGCCGTTCGACCCTCAGCATTGATTGCGCATGATATTTATGGCGTATTTGCTGTGATTTTTATCTGATTACTGGCTTGGAAATTTAAATTGTCAACTGAAATGATGAGGATTTAAGAATATTAAATGTGAAAGAAGTTGCTATTTCCTGTCGCTACTTGTTAAATTGCTTATGATATCCATGTTTAGTGTCACTCTTGATTTCATTAAATTTACCTCTAGCAAGTGTCAAATTCGACCTCTCGTCACTACCTCTTCGAGGATAGGCGGGATACTTAATGAGTACACGTTGTTTTCGTACTCATGCTACACTTGCTGTGCATTTTTATTGCACAAGTACATTCATAGGTAGTGGCCCTGCTTGACGTAGTGATGTGACTGACTTGGAGACTTAGACGAGCTGCACCATCCGGAGACGACCCGCAACCGATAGAGTCTTCCTTAGATGTATTGTATTTTATTTTAAATTCCTTGTCCAATTTGTACTCCAGACAAGTATTGTAGTACATGGATAATTCCTAGAAAATTTGCTCATGCACTTATGACGCCGGGTTCTGGGATAATTATGGGATTTATTCACTACTTAAATTCGTTAAGATATTATTGTTTACTCAGTGGAAGTTTGTTAATTATTATTTAAGAAAAAAATGAAAAAGGAATCACTTCGAGAATTTTAAAATAAAGATTTTATTTATTTATTAAGTGTTGGCTTGCCTGACAGTGGGTTCCGATGCCATCACGACCCTAATGGATTTTGGGTCGTGACAACGTGGTATCAGAGCACTAGGTTCCCTCAGGTATCACAAGTTATGAGCAAGTATAGTAGAGTCTTGCGGATCGGTAGGGAGACGTCTGTACTTATCTTCGAGAGGCTACAGGGCTATTAGGAGTACTTCCCTTCTTGATTCCTCATCGTGCGATTTGATTCCTTTGAGGCTTATGCCTACGTTCCATCTTACTCAATCTTACGCATCACGAAGCGCTTGCAATGAATTTGAGGAATGGTAATGGTACTACAGATATGGTGCGTGATGTTTTTCCATGCGTAGTTCGTTGGGGCTATTGTCGTCGCTCTGCGGAAGGATAAAATGTTGTTTCAGCTCAGTAGCTATGTTTCTGAGGGATTTGAGGCTATGCTCAGGTTGTTATGATGCTTTTGATTGGTCACCGCATGATATGGACGTGGTGATAGGAAGCTTGCCCATGTGTTGGGACAATGAATGACTTGGAAGGAGGTCTTCTCAGAGCGTGATTCCGCGATTTTAATATTTTATTTCCGGCGGAGGAAAGGCAATTGGACTATAAATGTGCATGATCGGGTTGATAAAGTAATAAGACTTGGTGTTTTCAAGTGAGGTGGAACATACATCGGTGATGTGATATCGTCGTCTTTGATCGAATAGAATATGTAAGTTCGCCGGTGTTATAGTTTCTTCGGTTGCATTGGGTCATAGTGTTGCGAAGTAATATTGAAGAAGCGGTTGTCAGAGATCGTGGAGTGCAGTGGTTCAGGACTGAATAGGTACTTCTAATGCGGGCGGCTCAGGAAGGATGGTCATCGGGAAGGTTTGAAGTTGTGGTGATCTGCTGGTTTAAGTGCTACAAAGATAGTTATTGGCCTAAGGCAACGGCTGGGCAGCAAGGGATGAGAAAGGACACGTGGGAAGTGTCAGGTGATGGTTAAATTTCTAAAAGGCCAGGCGTAAGAAAATGAGGTCAGGTAGTTGCTTGCAGGAGTGAGTTTAACCAAAGTGGGAGAGTGGCAGCGTCGCATATGAGTTCTGTGGTAAGATAGATACACCTCTTGAGGGGAAGTTTGGCGTGATTTGGGAATTTTAGTGGACGATGATTGGGTCCATGCACTTAAATTGAAATATTGGCTATTTCGGCGGAAGGTTGGATACGACAGAGAGGAGTTGTTCGGGATGAAGAAGGGTGCAACATATCGGTGAGTTGGAAGATGTGTCGCGCTTTTAGTGGATGTCCATGAGGAGCGAACGGACTGGTAAAGTTGGTAAATGAGGACGGGTGTAGGATGGGATATTGATGTCGTAGAGATTGTGCAGTACAACGTCGTTGGAAAGTCATTGGTAATTTCCGCAAGAGGGTTATCTCATGTGAGCAGGTTAGCGGTCGTGTGGTTGGTAAGTTTCTGCGAGGAATTCCAGTGGCTATTCGGTAGGAGGCCGAATATGTGAATGATGCGAGGAAATTTGAGTATTCATGGAATGCTAACAAGAGAATTTAGAAGAATTTGACGGATTGGTTGAGCAAGATCATGTCAGCAATGAAGAAAGAATTTCGGTGGGGTCAAGAGTGGTGCAAGGAGCAGCTTCGGGCTAAGTGGGAGAGTCCCACCGCCTGCGGTTGGGTTGCAGGATTATTTTCTCATGGGTTTACGGATTGTCGGCATATTGGCAAGTTATTGCAGCTAAGGGGAAATGAGTAGAATAGTAATTGAGCATGGGATTTGATAAAGGTGTGCAGGGATTGGCCTTATTGAATCAGGTTTAGGCTTTGGAAAGATTCAGGATTTATGCTTAGTACAGAGGTAATTTACAAGTGAAGGGATTCAGTCAGGTGCTTTATCAAGATGGGTGTCCTGGTGCCAGCGAAGCCGTAGAGTTGATTATATTCGGGACCAAGCCAGAGTGGGTGACTCTCAACAATGGTTCCAATGGATTCAAAGGTCAGAAGGTGGTGTCTAAGGATTTCAAGCCCACCGTATGGTTAAGAATCGAGCTTTTGCAGCAGAATTATGGGAAAGAGAAAATGGTTGGAGTGTTCTACGTTATCTTCGGCGTGTAGAGTAGCATTGGGGTTCATAAAAAGGAGAAAATGACTTCGGTTCATGGAAAGGTTATCAGAATGGGTATACCGGTCAAAGATGTGAATATGCGTGCAAGGAGGGCATGAAACAGTTCATGGGTCTGGAAACGAAATGGTCTCGTGGAATGGAGTCACTCAAGGTGAGTGTGAATTGAGTTTCTATGTGTTGATTGGGGTTATCATTATTCCTGTGGTGAGTGCAAATTGAATTGAGGTACGAGATGGGTCGTGTTATATGAGCTTATGGAACGTTTAATTGATTCTCACTGCGGTATCGTGGCGGTGTTAGCATATGGGCATTGTGAGTTATTGTTCATCTTGATCTATGGCTTGAGCCAAGTGGGGGAGTCTGCTGTTGATAAGTCGATTGCGGGCTGAGTGTCGTATCAGTTTCAGTTTGAGGTATACGGGTGAATCAGTTATGTCATGCGGAGGTGGAATTTGAGGATTTGCATGTTTTGTGATTATGAGAATTCACTAGTGTGTTGTTATGGTTCTCTTGAATTGAGTTAAGTAAGAAGTATTTATATGATGAAGTGTTTACCCTATTAGCGGTTCAGGAGTTATGACGAGATTCATGTGCGAATGCATATTGGCATGTTAGGTGCAGTGAACAGTATGAAATTTGGAAGTGAAGATCAAGGTTGCGGTTCGGTGTTGACAAGGATGTCATGAGCTCGGATGAGCAAGAAAAATGGATTATAATGTTTAGAGTAAGCTGGTGTTGTCTTCAATGTCACCTGAGATCGGTGTTTGGTGAAAGAGGCTTTGTATCCTAGTTATGGGTTCTTGATTTTTTTTACAGCGTTAGTGTAGCTAGTGGTGAATGTGCAGACTTTCTACCTTGTGTGGAAGGTCGTGGGAACGTGACCACGGGATGATCGTATGAGTGTGACATGTAGTCACTTAATTGATTGGAGATTCAGTCCAAGTATAAAGAAGGATAATATTGTTTATTTGAGAGTTTATGCCTGAAGTATACTCAGTTCATTTGGTTGCGGATGTAGGGGTTTTGCTCCGGCTATGATGGCTGTTCTTGCATTTTATGAGGGGCAAAAGGGTTATTATGGACCCATATAAGGCTATTATCCTAGCTCGGTGCGAGCGGAATCGACTTGAAGGTTGTGATTGGATTTAAATATGATTATGGGCTCCATGTGAGTTAGAGGTGTTCGTTTCTGTATGGCGCTTCTCTCGGAGGGATATTAGAACATCAGATATTGTCCATCATCGTTCATTTCAGGTAATATTATGAATGTTCCGTGTGAGTTGTGTAACGACTTGACAATTTCTTATGTGTTGAGGTTCCGCGTAGTGATGATGTAATGTGAGCAGGATGGCTCTTGAGATTCAGAGTATATATATATATATATATATATATATATATATATATATATATATATATATATATATATATATATATATATATATATATATATATATATATATATATATATATATATATCGCACCTCAATTGTGCTTCAGTTTTGTTGCGTATGGCCCTATCAGTCTCCCCGGGATGGTATTATGCACTTAGCGTGCTCGTGGCCGATATTAAGTATTTCGTGGTAATGAGTAATTTAGCTCGGTGTGTATCTCCTTACGTGAATTTTATGTTATTTGGATCAGGTGGCACGCCGCCACAGTCATGTTATTTGGATCAGGTTGCGCGCCGCAACAGTGTGATGTTGAGTACGATTCCCTATATCTATTTTCTTGTGTTTTGCTTTCTATTTTCTGAGGAGAGTTCATAATAAGTTGCGTGCGTTGAGTAGTCTTTTCGTGAGTCATTTATTTATGTATCATGTTCGAGTTATGGCCTATTGGCGCGTTGTGTATCATGTGAGGCGGTTGGTCATGTTTGGGGTGATTTGTTGTCTGAGCAGTTCATACTGGGTGAGACGAGATTATTGGACCAGGGATCAGTGCGATAAGATTTTGTGAGGTATATTAAAGGACAAATACCATTTTTCGGTTCATAATGAGGTGATGATTCTAGTCAAGATTAGATATTCAATGATTTGTTAACTCTGCAGTTGGTTATGAATTTCTATGCATCTCCTCCGTTGTGGTGGTATCGTAAGCGTTATAGCAGGACCTATATGTATGTCATGAGGTGCATTAGGAGCATCAGATTCGGGGAATTTTGGCTATTAAGGTTCAGGGAATGTCATTGTGGTTAGATGATGAATTATGCGGTGCATTGTGCTAATTCAGAAATGGTATGCAGTCATATTCTAGTACATCGTGTGGTAGTTGATACGGTTTTCATATATTGGACACATGCCTGGCAGAGGATTTCGGATGATGAAGACCTGGTTCTAAGGCCCATTAGCTAAATGAAAAAGGATATCTTCGGATTTGACCGAGATAATGTACTCAACTGGGTTGTGGTAGCACGGGCAGGTGCACGAGGTGTTAAATAGTGATTTTAGATAAATTAAGAGCAGTTCTTAGCACGTTCGAGGACGAACGTATGTTTAAGTGGGAGAGAATGTAACGACCCGACCAGTCGTTTTGAGTCCTAGCGCGTCGTTCAGCGGTTTGAGGCCATGAGCAGCTTCGTCAGGTGATCTGACTTGTAGGTGTGGTCGGAATTGAATTTCGGGAAGTTTAGAGTCATTTTGGAAAGAAAATTCTCAATTCAGAAGCCTTAAGTTAGAAGAATCGACTAAGATTGGATTTAGAGTAAACAACCTCAGAATCAGGATTTGAAGGTTCCAACAGGTTCGTATGATGATTTCAGACTTAGGCGTATGTTCGGATAAGGTTTTGGATGACCCGGGAGCGTTTCAGCGCATATTGTAGAAGTCAACATTTTAGAAGAAATTTCATAAGTCAGGGTTGAAGTGCATTTCAGTGATATTGATGTACGTTTGGGATTCCGAGTCTAGGAATAGCTCTGTATGGTGATTCTAGAGTTGGGAGCGCGATCGGAAGTGAATTCGGAGGTCCAAAGGTTATTTTGAAGTCATTTGGCTAAATATAGAAATTTGAAGGTTTTTGGAGAAATCCGATCGGAAGAGGAAATTTTGATATGGGGGTCGGACTGCGATTCTGAAAGTTGGACCAGGTCCGTAATGTTGAATGTGACTTGTGTGCAAAATTTGTGGTTAATCGGACGTGATTTGATAGGTTTCGACATCGAATATTAGAGTTTGAAATTTTAAGTTCATTAAGCTTGAATCAGGTTGCGATTCATTTTTTCGATGTGGTTTGATGTGATTTCAAGGCTTGACTAAGTTGGAATGAGCTATTAGGACTGGTTGGTAGGTTTGGTTGAGGTCCCGAGGGCGTCGGGCATGTTTCGAATGCTCAACGGGTCGATTCTTGCCTTGTGAGGATTGCTGGTTTTCTGGTGTGAGTGCAACAGGTTTTGACTCTATGTGATCGCGTGAGTGGGTATGCGATCGCATAGCAAGATTTGGAGGCTGCAGGGATTTGGCCTATGTAATCACGTGGCAGTGTTTGCGGTCGCGTAGAGGTAATTTTTGGAGGCTGCTAGGTTGGCTTATGCGATCGCTGGGTCTTGTATGCGATCACACAGAGGTAATTTTGGGGGCTCTTGAGATTGGCTTATGCGATCGCATGAAGGGGAGTGCGATCGCATAGAAGGGTCGCCTGGGCAGTGTGTTATTTTTAACCGAGATTTTGGCCATTCTTGTCGCATTTTCATTTGGTGTGGCGATTTTGGGGGAGCTTCAAGGGAGGATCTTCATCAAGCAACTTTAGGTAAGTGATTTCTTCCCATCTTTGAGTTAAAACACTTGGATTATACATAGATTAGACATGAAATTGGTGGGAATTTGAGATTTTTGAACAAGGACCTAGAATGTTTATTTTCGGATTTTGACCATAAATTTGAGCATGAAATTAAGAATAAATTATATATTGGAGTTAGTAAAGTCATGGGTAATCTTTATCTTCGAAAAATTTAGGAATCCGGGCACGTAAGCCCGAGGGTAATATTGTCAACTTTTCGAGCGAAATTGGGAATTCATATATATTGAATTGCTATAAGTATTAGAGTATATTCTCATTGGTTTACCCGTTATTTGGATAGTTTTGGGTGTTGTGCATGAATTTGAGTCGTCGGAAGGGCTTGGAGGTCGGTTATGAATCTTCAGAGCAAGGTAAGTGTCCTTTCTAACCTTGTAAGGGGGAATTGTCCCCATAGGCGAAATAATTAAACATGTGCTACTATTTGTGGGGGCTACGTACGCATGAGGTGACGAGAGTCCGTGCGTAGCAACTATTATGCTTATGTCTGGGTAGTCTAGGACCCAAAAGCATGTTTTAATTGCCGTACTTGTAACCTTATTGATGAAAATAAAGTGTTTAAACTTTATCGAACTTGGTAAATAAATTTCTGGAAAAGATTTAAATACTATTTTCGTGACCATTAAAAAAGAAATTTGTCATTTACTTGAGTACTTGTTTTCCCGATGTAGTCGGGGTGGATTTTTTGAATGTACATGACTGTGTGTGACTGCTTCGCAATTTATATTCCGCGAGCGGGGTGATTTCTTCCACTAATATAATGGGAGCGGGCCGTACGCCACGACAGGTTAATAGATGCATCTATGGTTCGCGCCGTTCGACCATTCTGTAGTGCACATTTTACATTTATGTTGGTTCGGGCCGTTCGACCCTTGGCATTGCTTGCGCATGATATTTACTGCGTATTTGCTGTGATTTTTACCTGATTACCGGCCTGGAAATTTTAAATTGTCAATTGAAATGATGAGGATTAAAGAATATTAAATGTGAAAGAAGTTTCTATTTCCTGTCGCTACTTGCTAAATTGCCTATGATATCCATGTTTAGTCTCACTCTTGATTTCATTAAATTGACCTCTAGCAAGTGTCAAATTCGACCTCTCATCACTACCTCTTCGAGGTTAGACGGGATACTTACTGAGTACACGTTATTTTCGTACTCATGCTATACTTGCTGTGCATTTTTATTGCACAAGTACATTCATAGGTAGTGGCCCTGCTTGACGCAGTGATGTGACTGACTTGGAGACTTAGACGAGCTGCACCATCCGGAGACGACCCGCAGCCGGCAGAGTCTTCCTCAGATGTGTTGTATTTTATTTTAAATTCCTTGTCCAGTTTGTATTCCAGACAAGTATTTTAGTACATGTATAATTCCTAGAAGATTTTCTCATGCACTTGTGACGCCGGGTTCTGGGATAATTATGGGATTTATTCACTATTTATATTTGTTAAGATATTATTCTTTACTTAGTGGAAGTTCGTTAATTATTATTTAAGAAAAAAATAAAAAAGGAATGACTTCGAGAATTTTAAAATAAAGATTTTATTTATTTATTAAGTGTTGGCTTGACTGACAGTGGGGTCCGGCGCCATCACGACCTTAATGGATTTTGGGCCGTGACAGTTAGAATTTGTTACCCAATGATTTTCCTTCAAAAACCCTCGAGAAATCGTCTCCCTCGAGCTCCAAATCGATTTTTTGTCATGTAATATCAAACCCTCGAAACTTCTATATCTGCCCAGCGATTTCCGGATATTTGGCTCATGGGCCGCACCTACCGTCTCGCACCTGCGGAAATGGCATTTTAGGTGCGAAAAATTACTTAAGAGGTTGGGTCCGCATCTGCAACCCCTGGGCCACATCTGCGACCCTTGGGCCACATCTGCGGCTCCGCTTCTGCGGACAAACAGCCGTATCTGCGAGCCCAGCCTGCCCTGGCTTTTTCCGCATCTGCGAACCCCCATCACATCTGAGAGTCCGCACCTGCGGACTCCCCTCCGCAGGTGCGATACACCAGAACCAACAACACCAGATTTTGCCTAAGTCCAATTTTCTTCCCGTTGAGCATCCGAAACACACCCGAGCCCCCCAGGACCTCAACAAAACCTACCAACCAGTCCTATAACATCATTCGGAATTAGTCAAGCCTTCAAACGACATCGAATAACACCAAAAAACAAGAATTAAACATGAATTCAAGCCTAAGAACTTAGCATTTTCCAAAATTCACAAATGATGCCAAAACACGTCAAACCTAGTTCGAATGACCTCAAATTTGACACATAGGCCAAAAAGGACACTACGAACCTACAGCAACTTCTGGAATTCCATTCCGAGCTCAATATCAAAATTTCCCCTATCGGCCGAAATCGCCGAAAATATAACTTTCGCCAATTCAAGCCTAAATCTACTACAAACCCCCAAAACACATTCCAGACGCGCTCCTAACTACAAAATCACTCAATGGAGCTAACGGAGTCGACGAAATTCTATTCCGGATCCTTCTTCACACAGTTACGACTATGGTCCAAATTCTAAGGCTTAAACTTACCTTTAGGGACTAAGTGTCCCAAAACTCTCTGAATTCAATAATTAATCACTCCGGAAGATCCCGATAGCATAAACAAACGTGGGAAAAGAAGTTATTAGGGGATCATGGCTATAACTCTCAAAATGACCGACCGGGTTGTTACATTCTCCTCCTCTTAAAATAATTATTTGTCCTCGAACGAGCATAAAGACATACCTGAAGCTGTGAAAAGATGAGGGTACTGGCTGCGCATATCCTACTCAGTCTCCCAAGTCTCTTCCTCGACCGGCTGACCCCTCCACTGAACCTTTACTGATGCAATATTTTTTGACCTGAGCTTTCTAACATGCGTATCCAAAATGGCTACTGGCTCCTCAACATAAGATAGATCCTTGTCCAACTGGACTGAGCTGAAATCCAACACATGAGCCGGATCACCGTGATGCTTCCGGAGCATAGAAATGTGGAATACCGGATGAACTCCTGCTAGGCTGGGAGGCAAGGAAAGCTCATAAGCAACCTCCCAACGCGCTGCAATATGTCAAAAGGACCAATGAACCTCGGGCTCAACTTACCCTTCTTCCCGAACCTCATGACGCCCTTTCCTAGGCGATACCCAAAGCAAAACCCAATCACCAGTCATAAATGCCAAATTACGAACCTTCCGGTCCGCATAACTCTTCTACCTGGACTAGGCTGTGCGAAGTCTCTCCTGAATCACCTTTACCTTATCCAGGGCTTCCTGGACCAAGTCTGTACCCAATAGTCGGGCCTCGACCGGTTCAAACCATCCCACTAGGGACCGGCACCGCCTATCGTACAAAGCCTCATACGGTGCCATCTGAATGTTGGGCTGCTAAATGTTATTATAAGCAAACCCTGCAAGTGGTAAGTATTGGTCCTATGACCCTACGAACTCCATCACACATGCACGGAGCATATACTCAAGAATCTAAATCGTGCGCTCGGACTGTCCATCCGTCTGAGGGTGAAAGGATGTGCTCAGATCCACCCTAGTACCCAACTCCTGCTGAATGACGCTCCAGAACTGTGATGTGAACTGTGTACCTCTATCGGAAGTGAATGATACTGGAATACTGTGAAGGCCAACAATCTCCCTGATATAAATCTCAGCCAACCTCTCAGATGAATAAGTGGTCAATACTGGGATAAACTGAGCTGACTTGGTCAGCCGATCCACGATCACCCAAATAGCTTGAACTTTCTCAAAGTCCGTGGAAGTCCAACTACAAAGTCCATGGTTATCTTCTCCCACTTCCACTCGGGGATCTCTAACCTCTCAAGTGGTCCACCCGGCCTTTGGAAGATAGGTCAAACTCCCCAAACTCTTCGCCCGATGACTCAAGGCGTCGACCACTATATTGTCCTTCCCCCGGTGGTACAATATAGTGATATCATAATATTTAAGTAGCTCCAACCACCTCTGCTGACGCAGATTAAGGTCCTTCTGCCTAAACAAGTGCTGCAAACGTTGGTGATTAGTGTAAATCTCACAAGGAACACCGTAAAAATAATGATGCCAGATCTTCAAGGCGTGAAAAATATCTGCTAACTCAAGATCATGAACTGAATAATTCTTCTCATCCACCTTCAACTATCTAGACGCGTAGGAAATCACCCTACCGTCCTGCATCAATACCTTTCCATGGCCAATACTCGAGGCATCACAATAGACAATGTAAGACCCTGAACCTGTAGGCAAAACTAACACTGGGGCTGTAGTCAAAGTTGTCTTGAGATTCTGAAAGCTTTCCTCACACTCCTCGGTCCACCTGAATGGATCACCCTTCTGGGTCAGTCTGGTCATAGGTGGTGCAATAGATGAAAATCCCTTTACAAAGCGATGGTAGTACCCCGTCAAACTAAGGAAACTGCGGATCTCTGTAGCTGATGACGGTCTAGGCCAGCTCTGCACTGCTTCCAACTTTTTTGGATCTACCTTGATCCTATCACAAGACACTATGTGGCCCAAGAACGCCATTGAATCAAGCCATAATTTACACTTAGAAAATTTTGCATACAATCTCTTCTCCCTCAAAGTCTGAAGCACGATACTCAAGTGCTGCTCATGATCCTCCCGAGATCGGGAATATACTAGGATGTCGTCAATAAACACAATGATGAAGGAATCAAGATAAAGCCGGAACACACTATGCATCAAATGCATAAATGCTGCTGGGGAATTGGTTAGCCAAATGACATGACAAGAAACTCATAATGACCATATCTGGTCCTGAAGGCAGTCTTCGGGATGTCCGGCTCCCGAATCTTCAACTGATGATAGCTAGAACGCAAGTCAATCTTAGAAAGTACCCTGGCACCCTGTAACTGATCAAATAAATCATCGATGTGAGGCAAAGGATACCTAAACTTGTCGTCAATAAATCTTCACTATAACCTTATTCATATGCCGATAATCAATACACCTACGCATAGAACCATCCCTTTTCTTCACAAATAGGACTGGAGCACCCCAAGGTGATACACTGGGCCTGATGAAACCCTTATCAGGAAACTCCTACAACTGTTCCTTCAACCCCTTCAACTCAGGAGGAGCCATACGATAGGGAGGAATATAAATGGTTGAGTGCCCAGCAACAAATCATTGCCAAAATCAATATCTCTATCGGGCGGAATACTCGGAAGATCAGCTGGAAATACATCAGGGAAGTCCCTCACTACAGGGACTGACTCAACTGTAGGGGTATCAACACTAACATCTCTCACATAGGCCAAATACACATCACACCCCTCCTCAACCATCCGCTGGGCCTTAAGAAAATAAATGACCCTGCGGGGAGTATACTCTAAGGTACCTCTCCACTTAAATCCCGGTAAGAATGACATGGACAACGTCATGGTCTTAGCATGAAAATTAAGAATAGCATAATGGGGAAAAAACCAGTCCGTGCCCAAGATAACATCGAAATCTACCATACTGAGTAATAATAAATCGACTCTGGTCTCAAAACCACTAAAAGAAATCAAACACGATCGATATACTCGGTCCACAACAAGAGACTCTCCCACAAGAGTAGATACATAAATATCGGAACTCAAAGAATCCCGAGATATCCCCAAACAGAGCAAAATAAGAAGACACATAGGAATACGTAGAGCCTGGGTCAAATAATACTGATACATCCCTATGGCAGACATGGACAATACCTGTGATGACTGAATCTGAAGACAAACTCTGAACGGGTTGGAAGGCCATAGTACCTAGCCTAGCCTCCCCTTCTAGGACGACTTCTACCTCCCCGGCCTCTGCCTCGAGCTTCCTGAGAAGGTGGGGAAGCAGTTGGGGCTGGAAGAATAGCCGGGGGACCCGGTGGAGCACGTGGAGCCTGATAAGTCTGTGAAGATGCACCCCTCCTAGATCTGGGGAAATCTCTAACCAGGAGACGAGTGTCACCACACTCAAAACAACCCCTCGGAGGACGCTACGGCTTAGACTGACTTGGAACTGACCCGCTGGACTGACCGGTAATAGCATCTCGAGCAAGAGGCACACTGGACACTGGCAATGCATAATAGGGCTTCTGAGGTATAGGAGAAGCTGGAATACCGCTGGCTGCTGGAAGAGCTGAATGAACAGGGCGACTCACAAAACCCATACCATAGGGTGCTGCTGGTGCACGAGCTCCTGAGAAATGACCAGTCTCTCGAGACCTCTTGGCCTATCTCTTCTCTCTGTCCCGAGAAAACATGCCCTCTACCCTCCTGGCAACACTCACTGCCTGCTGATAAGTGATATCCATCTCCAACTCTGTCCATACTGGTCCGAATACTGGGGCGGAGTCCCTCAATGAAGCGGCGAACCCTCTCCCTGACTGTGGCAACCAAAGCCGCTGCATGACGAGCTAACTTACTAAAAGAGACTGCTTACTCTAACTCAGCCATAGCACCCTGGCGCAGCTGCTCAAACTCTGCATGCCAAGCATCCCTGAGGCTCTGAGGGACATACTCGCTTAAGAACATCTCTGAAAATTGAGTCTAAGTGAGTGAGGCTGCTTCGCCCAGACTACTCAGCTCATAGGTACCCCACCTCTGATATGCCGCTCCCCCCAGCTGGAAAGAAGTGACAGAAACTCCACTCGTCTCCACAATGCCCATAGTGCGGAGAATACGATGACACTCCTCAAGAAAACCTAAAGCATCATCTGAAGCTAGTCTGCTAAAAGTAGGTGGGCGGTACTTCTTATACCTCTCGAGCCTGAGCTGCTCTTCCTCAGAAGCAGCTACCCTGATCTCATGCTGAACCGGAACCACTGGGGGCATATGAATATACTCTGGGGCCCGATAAACCTGGGCCCTCTTCTCAGGAGTGCAGGCTGCGGGAGTTTGTGCCCCTCTCCCAGCCTGAGATGTGGTGGGAGCTATCGAAAGTAATCCAGCCTGAGCTAGAGTGCTGAACATGCTCATGAATTGAGCTAAAGTCTCCTAGAGGGATGGAGCAGCAATAGGAATCTCCGATGCCGGCCCTCCAGCTGGAGCTGCTGAGGGCTCTTCTGATGCAGCTCTCGCATGTGCTCGGGCTGCATCGCATGGTCGTCCTCTACCTCGACCCCGGCCTCTGGCGGCTCTGGTAGGGGGATCGGGAGCCTGATCGTCGGTCCTCCCAGTACGGGTCCTCACTATCTGTGGGAAAGAATAGAGTAGAATTTTAGAATTTTGATGTGAATAACTCGCACGACAAGGAAATCAAGGAAAATGATTGTTCTTAACAATTACATAGCCTCCTGAAGATAAGCATAGACGTCTCCGCACCGATCCGCGAGACACTAATAAACCAGCTTGTGACTCGCGACTCCTATGAACCTAGTGCTCTGATACCAACGTGTCACGACCCAATTTACCCTCCGAAATGTATCGTGATGGAACCTACTCTCTACGACTAGGTAAGCCTAATAATAAGGGAAAACATTAATAAAAACACAAGAAATAAGGAAAATAAGGGCATAATCTAAAGGAGCAAAAACAGTTTCGCTCGGCTCATACAAAATATTCTCTCAATGACCCAGAATGTCACAAAGTCACAAGCTTGTAATAACTACTGTAGCTCTAAACAAGTTTGGAAGTACATAAAAAGACTCTAAACGATGGAGTAGAAGGGGACTCTGAGGATTCTGTGGATGCGGCAAAAATACCTTGTAGTCTCCTAGAATCAGCAGCAAATACCATCTGCGAGGCTGATAGCTCGTACCTGGATATGCACACGAAAACATGTGCAGAAAAGGGCATGAGTACACCACATTGGTACCCAGTAAGTGCTAATCCTAACCCCGATCAAATAGTGACGAGGTCAGGTTAAGGCCCTACTAGGGTAAAAGTGATAAGTAAATTCTACAGTAACAGTTAAAGAAAATGCTCGAAAACTTAACAGTTAAGGGAGCCCTCGGCTCAGAACAAGGTAAGCATAAAGTGGAATCACCTGGGATACCGTTCCGTAGTTCTAGATGATTATGCAGTACAGGGGGATCTTACGGAATACGTCTGTAGTCCCAAAATAAATATGCAGTATAGGGGATCTCCCGGAATACGTCCCTAGTCCCAAATAAATATGCGATGCAAGATAAAATGAAAGGTATGGCATCGAATTTATACAGTTCATATAATCATAGATAAGTAAAAGCAGTAACATAACTAAACATGGTGCACATAATATCAAATAAACAATTAGACACGTAAGCATGCTTTTATACTCTAAGCTAAACAATTTAACATATTAATGCAATTTAATAGGAGAAAGACAATTTATGATTTAAGAAGAAAAAATGGGATTTTTGCAAAAACGGCCTATGTACGTACTCGTCACCTCATGTACACGGTGCCCACACATCAAATAATATCATTGTCCTAAGGGGAAGTCCCCAACACAAGGTTAGGCAAGCCACTTACCTCAACCGCTCAAATCAACTTGAAATCACGCTTTTGCCACGAGTATCCAACTCCGAATGGCCCGAATCTATTCAAATAAATTGCATAATGTAAATATATCTATAAGTAACTACCTCAACTAATCAATTCGAAGCTAAAAAGCAAAATTAGGAAAATCGCCCCAAAAAGTCTCCTGGGCCCACGCCTCGGAATCGGGTAAAATTTATAAATTATGAACACCCGTTCACTAATGAGAACACTCAAACAAAAATCATCAAAATCCGACGTCAAAATCTCACTCAAATCTCGGATTTTCATATAGGGAACTTTTCCCCCCATTTTCTAACTTTTACCCTCAAATTCCTTAATTAGACGATGAAAACAAAAATAGATTATTGTATTATGATCAAAATAGAGTTAGAATTTGTTACCCAATGTTTTTCGTTAAAAAACCCTCGAGAAATTTTCTCCCACCGACCTCCAAATCGAATATTGTGTTATGAAATATCAAACCCTCAAAAATTCTATATCTGCCCAGCGATTTCTGCATCTGCAGCTCATGGGCTGCACCTACTGTCCCGCACCTAAGCTCCCGCACCTACGGAAAAGGCATCACAGGTGTGAAAAATCATTTAAGTTGCTGGGTCCGCACCTGTGACCCCTGGGCCGCATCTGCGGCTCCGCTTCTACGGACAAACAGCCTCATCTGCGAGCCCAACCCTGGCCTTTTCCGCATCTACGAACCCCCATCGCATCTCCGAGTCCACACCTGCGGACTCCCCTCCGCAGGTGCGATACACCAGAACCAGCAACACCAGATTTTGCTTAAGTCCAATTTTCTTCCCGTTGAGCATCTGAAACACACCCGAGGCCCCCGAGACCTCAACCAGACCTATCAACCAGTCCTATAAAATCATTCGGACTTATTCGAGCCTTCAAACCACATCGAATAACACCAAAAAACAAGAATTAAACATGAATTCAAGCCTAAGAATTTAGTATTTTTCAAAATACACAAACAATGCCGAAACACGTCAAACCTAGTCCGAATGACCTCAAATTTGACACATAGGCCACAAATTATACTACGAACCTACAACCACTTCCGGAATTCCATTCCGAGCTCAATATCAAAATTTCCCCTATTGGCCGAAATCGCCGAAAATCTAACTTTCGCCAATTCAATCCTAAATCTACTACAAACCCCCAAAACATATTCCGGACGCGCTCTTAACGCTAAAATCACTCAACAGAGCTAACAGAGTCGACATAATTTCATTCCGGTTCCGTCTTCACGCAGTTCCGACTACTGTCCAAATTTTAAGGCTTAACTCACCTTCAGGGACTAAGTATCCAAACACTCTCCAAATTTCATAATTAATCACTCCGGCAAGTCCCGATAGTAGAAACAAACGTGGGAAAATCAATTATTAGGGGATCGGGACTCTAACTCTCAAAACGACCGGCCGAGTCGTTACAGTAATCATGTAGGATTCCTAACGTGTTTTATTATGTCCTAAAACTGGTATGATTATAAGGCTAATATCTAGAATTACGATGATGTCCTTTTATAATGAGTTATTATGCTTAATATTAGAAGGTTATTTTTGTAAATCGATATTGTATTCATATATATATATATATATATATATATATATATATATATATATATATATNATTTAATATATATATATATATATATATATTTGATGATGTTAGGGAAGCCCAACTCAATTGATGTAAATAGAGGTAAAGAGGTAAGGCAATATGTCCCCTTTTTTATATTTTCTCTTTCCGAATTTAATATATATATATATATATATATATTTGATGATGTTAGGGAAGCCCAACTCAATTGATGTAAATAGAGGTAAAGAGGTAAGGCAATATGTCCCCTTTTTTATATTTTCTCTTTCCGAATTTAATATATATATATATATATATATATTTGATGATGTTAGGGAAGCCCAACTCAATTGATGTAAATAGAGGCAAGGCAATATGTCCCTTTTTTATGTCTCCTCTTTCTGAATTTAATCCACAGGCTGGGGTTTGCCGAAACGGGTATCATTGCTTTTAGGACGTTTTAGTGGTCGACATTGTTTTTTCACAGCTCTTTCTTCTTGACATATTGAGAAGAAAAATTTAAGATTTTCAGAAACTTAATTAAGCTAGTAATAAAAAATATTTGGTGCATTGGTATGGATACTTAATTCTGTTAATGTAGTTAGTGATTGGAAAAAGAAATAGAAGACAATTATACCTTATTGGTAGAATGCAAAAAGAAAGAAAGTGTTCAAATTATTTTTTTGTATAACTTAAAATCAGTATATTGATGAATTTTATGAAGAGAAACAATATATAGTCAAGGATGGGCACCTGAGAATTGCACTAGCTTGAAATTAAATACTCTTAATCATTTTCAGCCATCTTTTTCCAATATTTAATTAAAGATTTTTTCTTTTTTAGTTTCAACAGTTTTAAATTTAACATATAATTAGTATTCAATTCATACCCACGCGCTGCACGGATATTAAATATAATTTTTCATAGAAAAAATATTACTTACTTGAAAACTATGATGAAAAGAAGATTGTAAATAATATTAGTTTATGAACATGTAAATACACTGGATATTCATAAATTCAAGGCTATCCAAATTTCACTATTTTTTTTGAATTATAATTTTGTTATTTATGTACTTGAAGAATTGAAAAAAATTCAAGATATAGTTTGTATTTAATATTTATCTATTTTTTTTATTTTCTTCATGAAATAGTAGATATTATTATTACATAAATCCATCAGCTGATAAATATTGGTGCAATCATATAAAAATAGATGAGTAACAGTAATTAATAGGTTGAAAAGTTGCATGATTTGGTAGTTACTTGGAGAACATTTTGGCCGACCAAAAAACCTTTCTATGGTACACAATTTCATTTATATATTATTCGTAACAATTATCACCGTTTTTGAGATTGCTAAAATCTGCTGGTATAGTTAGATCAATAGAAATTTTGAGAATAATAAATTTTTAATTAAGAAGATGTTGGTGATGGAGTTAAGTTTTTTATTTTTTATTTTTTTATTTTTAAATACATGGGTTTTGGGGTTAGGTGTTTTCTAGGAATTGTCTAAGTTTATCAATAAATATTTTGAGTGATATTATTTAAATTGTTTTTCCAATTAATTCAAATTATAAATATCCTAACATTATATTTATTTCCTCTTTTTGTATATTCTTTTCTACTTCTATATTTGGTTAGTTTTTCCATTTAGTAATTTACTTATAATTTAAATATCTTTATTTTTTATTAAAATTATAATTTTGTATCTTTAAAATTATAAAGAGAGAATCCTTTATTATTTTGTTCAAAAGTCGAAAGAGAGAAACCTTCTATTATTCACATTCTTCAATTTTTCTAAATTTATAAATAATGTTTCTATATATTATTTACTGACTTTATAATTGTATCTTGGTTATTTTCTTTTTTGGTATTTTAAATTTGTTCGTGAATAATTGTAAAATTTATCAAGTGCCTTTGTAGTATCTTAACACTTGGCTTAATCTTATGAATAATAATTTGTCATGACCAAAGTTCATTTTAGGTCTTGATGACACCCAACGCCGTTGCTAGGCAAGTCAATAGTGAACAATCTTGTGATTCCCCATTTTAATAAGTTTTCTAAGTAAACAAATTTTCTTAATTTAAAAGATTAGCAAGAAACAAATTTAAAATAACAAAACGAAAGCAGATGAATGCAATCATGATCGTAGAAATAAAATCAAAATTACAAGTCGACTAGTGGATGCAAAGATCCGGTGTCACAATTATGTTGGCTTCTAGTAGAATATATAAAATATTTACTGTCTGAAATAGAATAAAAAGAAAATTAATCAAAACAGAGACTCCGACTGCTGCTGAACGGCTCGAAAGGTCAGCTCACGGTGTGGTCTCGAATCAGGATCAAGTATGCGCAAAAAACGGATATCCAGATGCACCTGCCTCAGATCCTGCACATTTAAGTGCATAAGTGTAGCGTGAGTACATAAAATAACATATACCCATTAAGTATCCAGTCTAACCTCGAAGAAGTAGTGACGAGGGGTCTACTTTGACACTTACTAAGGGCTAACGATACTAAGTCAAAATTATAGCCAAACATGGATTTGAAGGAATAATACTGAAAAACTCAATAACAGGAAATGATAAATATTACTTTCACAAAGATTAGATCCCAAATTTATCTTTCATTATTTAACGATTTATATCATCAAAACATTGAAGTAATATCAATTATGAGAAGCTCCAAGAGTGTATCATGCACAAATAATGCCAAAGTCGAACGACCCGATCCAACATAATAATATTTAAACTGTGCACTGCATAGGGTCGAACAACACGAACCATAGATGCATCTATCTGCTACTAAGGCGTTCGACCCGCTCCACAAATAGAAAATACTTTATAGAAACACAAAATTTTCAATAACAGTCAAGTGTTCCCTTCACAGCCTCAAATAAGTGAAACTTAACCCTCTAGAATTCTTTTATCAATTTTGCAACATGACTTAAGCAATCAAATTGACAAGGGTGCAACCACTCCAAGTATAACATGATATGTGTCCTAGACTACCCGGACTATAGCATGATTAGTATTTACGCACGAAATCTCGTCACCTCGTACGTACGTAGTCCCTCCCCCCCACAAATAGAGACACATACCAATTAATTCACCTATGGGGTTAATTCCCTCTTATAAGATTAGAAAAGAGACTTACCTCATCTCAAGGCCTACTTCCTGGTCCAAGAATGTTCTCAAACCCTCAATTCAGTGCCGAATCAAGCCAAAACTAATCAAATAGTATATAAACTAATCAATACATGCTCATAAGTTTGTATTCCAACTATTAAAGAGGTTACCCAATCCTAAATGTAAGATTCCTAAAATTCACCCTGGGCCCACGTGCCTGGATTTCGAATTTTTTTGAAGAAAGTTGTTATCCATAACCTCATGAACCCAAATATATGATTTTTACTAGATTCCATAACGAATTTCGTGATTAAATCTCATTTTTATAAAAAATCTAGGTTTTCACTTAAACCCGTGATTTTCACTAATTTATATGTTTAAATCTACCCATAATCTATGTTTAAAACTAATATTGAGTAAAAGTTACTTTCCTCAAAGTGCTATGTGAAAACCCCTCTCAAAAAGCTCCAAAATCGCCCGAAGAGTGTGAGAAATGGCTTAAGTCCCGTATTAAATGAACCCCCTCTGCCCCCGCGTCTTCACACCTGCGGTGCCTTGGCCGTATTTGCGGTGCTTGGACCGCTTCTGCGGAGGCATTCAATCCCAGTATGGGCCACTTTTGCGGATGGGAGCCTGCTTCTGCGGCAAACATGCCGCTTCTGCCCCTTGGCGGCACTTCCGCTTTTGCGGGTGTTTACCTTGAAAATGGTATTGACAATTATATTTGATTTGTGGTTCTAAAAATACGTGATTTATCCTTATACTAGTTATTAAATAGGAAATTCTAAGTGTGAGCCAGAGGAGTAAGATATGCAAACCAAAATAGTCACAAAGCTGGGCCTCGAGGTCGAACGAAGACGCTTAGTAATGAGCAGTCGATGGAGAAACAATAATATTGGGGGTCTCGGGGATAGCCTTTTTCGGCCAATAACGAGCAATAAATGAAGAGAAATTAATGAATACAATAAATGAAAAGCAATGAATGGAAAGCAATAAATCAGTGGAACAATTATTGAGCATACTTAGATAATAAAAGTAGAGAATGTTCTGTGGTATTCAATATTCATCCCCCTTACAAAATGACAAGGGTCCCCTTTATATAGGAGGGGAAATTCCAACATAGTACACGTCTAATCATGACAAGGAAATTCTATTGGTACAGCTGTATAATGGCTCAGTACAAACTTGTACTATTCTTGCAGACATGATCAACTCTAGCCACGCGTCCTTGAGAATTTCCCGCCTTTCCATGTCGATCACTGATTTGTACTGCTCCGAGGTTGACCACAGAAACCTTCGATATGCTCCCTCAAGGGATGCACCTCAAGGTCAAACTTCGAATTTTGCTTCGAGCTTCTCGAGGTCGGGCATAGAGTGTCATAGCAGCCTAAAAATCGGGCTCCCCGATTTTGGCCGTAAGCAAATAGTTCCCGCGTTTCTTAGAATGAAATGATAAGAAACGATCCTAAATTCCCGCCTCTTCGATATCCTCGTTGTGATGTCATCCATGTGAGATCATTAAATGATGTGACAGAAAGGTTATACAGGGGTCTTTGTCAGCATGGTTCTCGAAAAGCCCATGAACCGCCATTGGTTGCCTTTTCAACTCCTCCAGTATGCTTAGATGACTTATATAAATACTTCACTTCCTTGCCTTCTACATTTTTACAACATCTTAAAATCTTCATCAACAACATTCCATTTTCACCCACTTTCTGCGTTCATATGCGTCAGCTCTCTCTTCTTGCTTTGAAATTTTATCACAACCATGGAAAAAACATCTAAGACGGTCCCTCAAAGAGAGGAGGCTCCTTCCTCATCACGCTCGTCCAAGAGAAAAACAACAAAACCTCTCCGTATCGAGAAGTGTATTCCTGGGCCCTTCGAGACATCCTCCGATTTTAAAATTGATAAACCCTCTTCGATATCGGGTCGATATGAGCCCATGTCTCGGTACATTAGTCTAGTGACCGATGTGAAGAAGGTAAAAATAGATTGCCGCTGGGGGAGGCGGTGCAAGTGGAAACACCTTTACCGGAAGAGGATATAACTACGCACAAAGCTGGTTTCCTCAGTGTGTATACGTATCCTTTCACCTTAGGTCCCGTAGATTCTTCTTCCCCAAATAGACCCTGTGATCCTAGATTTATGCCGACAATATCGAGTGACGGTTGGTCAAATTTATCCTTTTTTTTGGAGAATCGTCTATTTGATTAGATATTTCTCTAACATGGTCGAGGGGATGTCTTTCACCCTCGGTCATCTAATTAGATTGTATATCCCTCTTCTCTATCGAGGGGGCCTAGTCAAACTGCAACGTTGCTCTACCAAAGCATTTTTTGCCAGCATCGATGAAGATAAAGACCGGGGGTGGATAATCCGGTTCGTTTGAGTAAGGAATTCGGACCTCACCCTTGCCAAGAAATGCCATTCCCTGAGGAATGGAATATGAGACGTAAGTGTTGTTACCCCGAGCATGTTTTATCATCCGAATGCCCTCTTTTCCCCTTTTGAATTAATTCCTTTCTTTCTTGAATTGATTCCCTTTTGGTTGCACAACCACCGTGTGCTTCCCCGACGCGGTCAAGGACCTTCCAGGATGGGTTAAACTCTTAGACTCCACCTCCTCATATGACAAGTGCGTTTGGCGTGACTTGGAAAAAACTCGATGGGAGGCAAAAAATCATGTGGAAGTTGTTTCGAGGCCTCGGGGAAGTTGTTTCAATGAGATCGCCTCCTCCTGGCGAAGAGGAGACCCAAAAACCTGCAACAGACAAAAAGAGAAAGAAAGAGACGCCCACGGAGTCCCCGAAACCAAAGAGGGATAAGCCCCGAAAGCCTAGGGCCGATGCAACGATCCTACCTCCAACAACTGCTGAGAATTTTCGTGCTGAAGACGAAGACGATGATCATTTCCCACTAGTACTTAAAGGAAAAATGAAGCGCTGACGCTTAGAAGGTTGCTGGGCAGAAGATTTCCGAGTCAGAGATGGCCGACGCGGTCCCATCTCGAACCGAGGAAACCCTCGAGGAGGGTTTTAATATAGTCCCCGAGCCGACCATTGAACAAGATACAACTTTTGATGATGAGTATTGTTTAGCGAATTCGGAGGACCTAGCTATGAGACCCTTCGAGGGCCAGAGGAAGCCCCGATAAAGGTTGATTCCATAAGAGATCTTCCATCAGGACTGTCATTTTCTCCAGGGCAAATAAGAGATGCCCAGAACAGGGAGACTCCCGATGTGGGGGCATCCCATAGAGAGAATGATGCATTTGGAGATTTTTTCACCGGTATTGAAGAGGATCTCGATCTCGACGCCCCAATTATTATTGAGGAGGCTACAAAACTCCAAAAACGAGTATTTTCTTGACATAATACTTATGCTTCAAACTTTGGTTTTTATTTTTCTAACTTCTTCCCTTTGTGATGCAGGTCACGAGGCTGTACGACCAGGCTTTCTCCAAGCTACGAGACGAACTCACCCATCGTGAGGAGGAGTCCGAGAAACTCACGTCGGAGTCGAATGAGCTAAATACTCTATTCGCCCGAAATGAAGAGGAGTTGAGTGGCCTACAAGCAGGGTTGGAGAAAGCACTCCACAAACAGGCCAACTTCACCGAACAGGTAGTTTGGTATTCATGAGATTTTCCCTTTGTTATTATAACTTGGTGTTTATTACCTGATTCGGCTCCTGCAGATTGAACGAATGGATGCCTTAGCAGGGCAGCTTCGGGAAGATATTATGGCCAAAGATGCCGAGATCCTCGATCTGAAGCGGTACAAGGATAGCATGGCCTTGGAGAGGGGTACTCTTCGGGAGGAGCTGGCCACGAATAAATGTCTTTTTCAAGTTGGTAGAGAGGAGGCTGGCAAGTATAAGGCGCTTCATGCTAAATCGGCTGCCGCGCTGTCCACGACCAAGTCTGAAGCCAACGCACTCTTGATCTCATATCGGGAAGATAAGGCCGCAGCGAATGCTCGAGCCAGAGAGATCTCTGAAGAATCTGAGCTCAGGTTGACCCGTGCCCTTGGTCGTGCCGATTAGAGGCTTGGAGGCAGCCCTTTGAGAAAGTGCACGCCAAGGGTTTCGACCTCTCTACCGAGATCGAAGAAGCGAAGGCCTTGGAACAGGAGTCGGCAGCTCCGACCACTTCGGACGAGAGCTTGTCAAGTGGATCGGGGAGCAGCGACGATGAAGACTACACCACTTTTGTTCTTTTTACTTCTTTTTCTTCTTTTGTATGCAGGCTCCGTGTCAGAGTTTTGTAATGTACCTTTGTAAATATATTTTTGGAATGCAAAGGGTTTTCTCGTTCAATGTCTTCAAAGTTTTTCCTTTTAGTGTTTATGCAAGAGTTGAGCTCAAACTTTAATTTAACTCCTTCGATCTCGATCTTGGAGTAACAGGGACACTTGAGATCGGCCTGCTCTAATTTTGAACACATGCTTTCCCTAGGTCGGGTTGGTAAGGAGTCGATTTGACTCATCGATCCCTCAGACACTGTGTGGTGAAATCATTCTTATGAGATGACCGTGAAGTGATCGAAGTGGCCCCGTTGGTACATTTTCCCCCAAAGTCATAATTGCCTCGTCAGAGCTGATTGGCTATCAAAGTTAATGAATAGTCGCCACTCTTCTTATATATACTTGCTTTCTCTTGCATTAGGAGCTTTACTTCTTTGTGTAATTACTTTCTCTATAGAATTCTTTCTTGCACCAATTCTTCTGCCATCTCAGTTTGAAGTTTTCACCTCCCTCCCTTGCTTTGAAGGTGTTATGGCTACTATGTCTACATCCACTCATCAGAAATAAGGAAGTCCCTCCTCTGCTTCATGCCCGGACGGTGGTACACCGCCGGTATTTGGCAAGCTAACCTCGAACTATTTTATCTTGACAAAATACTTTACGATAGAGAAAGCTCTCAATGTTTCAGGCCATCGAGAACATGCATCAAGGTTCATTCGATCAATAGAAGAGAAACACCTCGAAGTTGTGAGGAGAGACTGCGGATGGGGAGAAAAGGTGATTCTATAGGTACCCTCCCCGGAAGAAGATATTATGGCCCATGTAGAGGATTTTTTGAATGTGTATACGTACCACTTTATGTTGGGTCCTCTCGACCGACTCGTGCTCGAGTTTTGTCAAAGATATCGAGTTACTTTGGCTCAAATCCATCCATCTTTCTGGCGGATCATGCTGATGATGAGACTTTTCACCGAAAAGGTTGAGCTCGAGTTCACTCTTAGTCACCTTATTAGATTGTCTCAGCCTTTGCATTATCGAGGTCTAATTACACTACGACATCGATCTACCAAGCTCTTTATTGTCAGTGATGACGAGGACAGTGATAAAGGGTGGATGAGTCGGTTTGTTCGAGTGGGGACTGTTGATATCATTCTTGCGGAGTTCCTGCCCTTTCCTGAAAATGGAATTTCAAGCGTAATTGACATGCTGTACTTAATTATTTTTGTTCTCGGTGGAGGTAGACTCCGTAAGAACATTTTTTTCTTTCTCCGCAGCGATCCCGTGGATTCCAAATGAGGTCCTCGATCTTGCGGGCTGGGCCTGCAAACTGGCGGCCTCTTCGGTTTATGATGAGCGCAAGTGGCAAGACTTGTCGAAAGGCAAATGGGAGGCTAAGCACCACAGTATGTTCTATGTAGTCCTTCTCTCGAGGAGTGCTTTCCTTTATGTACACTAATTTCTTGGTTGCAGGCATCAACGAGTTTTCTGAGGTGAGACTGTCCCCTTTCGAGGAGGAGGAAAGGCCTTCGACTTCCAAGCCAGGAAAAGATAATAAGAGAAAAAGATCCTCGGAGGAAGAGGATATTAATAGCAAAGCAGGACCTGCCCGGGGGCATGGGGAGGATGCATCCAGTGACGAAGACCTTATATTCATTGGCCGATCTGATGGAAACGTGTGTGAAGAGGACAGATCTACGTCGATGGCTCGAACCAAGAGGCCTCCCGAGGTTGTTGATCTTGCTGGGCTCGAGGCCCTCAACCTCGAGGGAGAGGTTTCATAAGAGAGGAGAGGCGAAGGTCCTTCATTACCTGATCTGGCAGCTGGTCCTCGGATGTCAGGGAGCACTCCAAAGGAAATGGGCTCTGACGTGCCTCCGCCTAATGAGAGCGCCCTGGGTTGCTCTACCAGGGATGATGACACCAAGCTGGTAGAGTAGAAATCGACCTTCGAGGAAGCTCAACAACTTTGCTCTATGGTGAGTTTTGAAGTCATTATAACTTTTCTAACTTCGTACTTCCTTCTTTTAAACTGAACTTTGTTTCTCTTATGCCTTCGATAAACTCAAGTCTGAGCTGCTTCGCTATGAGGACAAGTTGCGTAAAGCCTTAAATGGGGAGAAACCTCCCAGGCTCCTCTGTGACAAGAAGGCAAGAGAGCTGATACACCTTCAATCAGAGTTGAACCAAAGTCATGATTACGAAGGCAACCTCGATAGATAGGTAACCTCTATTCCGAGCAAAGGCCGATAAGAAGGTGGCCATCTATCTAAAAGATGTTGCGGAATCTCGTATGAAGCTGAGGGGGGATTCTGATAGAGATAGGAGGAGCAATGAGTATGCCCGATGCAGATCTCGGAGGGAAACCCTCGAAGAGATTCATGCTAAGGGATTCGATCTCTCGGAGAAGGTAAAGCAGGCCAAAGCAGATGAGGTCGACGCCAAGTTCTTCGTTTCTATTGATGTCGATGCTGATGTTTGAAGATAACGAGGAAAATACCATTGAGGGAGCTGGTCCCAAGGGGCTGACAAAGGAATAACCCCCGAAAGAGGGGGGGGGGGGGACTAAGTCCCCAAAGATAGACTAGGTCTTTCATTCTTGCTTTGTATAAGGGGCTTCCTGTGGGCGTTGTATCTTTGTACCATTACATATAAAAACGAAACCTCTCGATTTTCCCTTTATATAAATTTCCACTTGCTCGTGTCTTTTTTTATGTTTTGAGTTTTGATGCTTGCCGATAATTAGTCCGATATGTTGGAATTTGATAAAACAACCCTTAGGTTCTGCTTGATGAGTAATTGATAATAGCTGACCGTTTAGGGCTCGGTCCTCGAATCAAGTTTTGACTCGGGCTCATCGACCCTTAGGTTTTCAACATATTGGCCCTTAGGCTCTTTAGCTCGACCCTGAGGCTCCGTGGATCGGCCTTGAGGCTCTTTAGATTGGCCCTGAGGCTCTTTATGTTGGCCTTGAGGCTCTTTAGGCTGGACCTTAGGCTCTTACGCATTGGCCCTTAGGCTCTTTTTAGATTGGGTCGATGCGACTTCTAGTATGGCTATAGTTTTCCCTCATTTTGGCTAAATACTTTTGAAGTTTTGATTATGCCATGGCATGTTTTGTGTTCGTCTGACTCTTCGAGGGCTCAAACGAGAACCCCGATTATGAGTCGATATGTGATGATGGTTGAGTACCTCGGGAGGTTTTCTTGAAGGCTGATTTTTGAAGCCTTTTTATTATTTCATGCTGATGTGATCGAAGCTCTTTTGCTTATGCCGAGGGTATCCTGATTAACCGATTCTTTTCGAAGTATTTGAAGGCCTTTAGTTTTATGGAGGTAGTCGGACATCTCCGAGACGCATTAATTTGGTCGGAACCTTTTCGATATGACCGTAGTCTTTAGTCCCCGGGTGAAATGACCTCGGCATGTATATCGAGGGTATGCCTTTTTAGGGGTATTACAAGTTCGGATATATAGCCTTGGCCTTAATATCGGGGTTATGCCTTTTTGAGGTCATATAAATTTGATGTCACCTCATGGAGGGAATAATATCTCGAAGTTGCCTCGTTGAGGTCTTATAAATTTGAGTCTTTGATGACTCGATGAGATGGCTGTTGATGACAGTCCTCGAGTGTTCGAGAGTATTTGGCCCTTGAGCAGTTTCATGGAATTGTAAACTTCTTTTGAGGAATAAAGTATTTTGATGACTAAGAATGCTTCTTTGAATACTTGATACATGTGTACATGTTTTTTTCCTTCAGGGGATCGACTATTCTACATGGACACGGTTTGTTTGACCGTTTGGTTCATTACAAATAGATCTGTCGAGGCCTTCTTCGGCATAACTGGCTTTCTTCGAAAAGGTAGCCTCCAAGGGTCCTGCCTCCCAACATTCGAGGTTGATTGAAAAGAAGCCTTGAATATTTGTTGAGTTTTCCTTAAGTATAATATAGGTGTTGCCTCGTTAAAAGCCTTGTTGGTAAAACCCATTTGGGATAAAACCCGATCTAAGGGAAAAAGAGTGGTACGCATTCTTAAAAACCCAAGGTCTTCGAGCTGGAGAGTGCCTCGACTCCACTCAATCGAGCACATGCAACAAGTTAGTATAAAACATAAATGAAAAGGGAGAGGGTTGTACCTTAGCAATGATAGGGTTCGAGCATCGAGATGCTTCAATTGCTTTCTCAGAGGACGCGACATGGTCCTTTTGTATTGGTAAGAAAGAGTTTCACACGTAAGCTAGCTTTTGACAACTCAGCCAGTCACGTGGACACAGGAAAACACGACAGCTGGATGTGACTCCTTGAAGAGATACGGTACAAAGAGGCACGGTTCAGTAAACCCACGAACTTATCAGCCACGGTAAACTCAACTTGATCAAAACGGGAGAGAGGCACGGTCAAACTGAATTTAGACAAAGCTACGAACAGATTCAAGGACCCACAATTGATTACTCGAACGTTATGTAACTGAACCCCAATTACCGTTATCCTTTGTAACGCCTCATTAATGTCATAATTAGTCATTAATGAGTAACCATAGCAAGAGTCGCACGTTGTAAGAATCTCCTATATAAGGGAGGGGAATAAAGCTTGTAAAGGCATCTGGTTCTCGAAGAAAATCAACTTCGATCTTCTATTTTTCTGAAATATTGTCTATTATTCGTTTTTCTCCATTTATCTTGATTATTAGTAACTCGTATTCATTTTAAAAATAAGCTTTAGTCAAAGGGTCTAATTCTTTGGTTAAACAAATTGGTTCCGTTACCGGGAAACTGATAATCTTTGTTTACTTTTCAAGTGATATCCTCTGAATTATGTCAAACCCCAACAACAACAACCAGCAAAGGAGTGGAACCCCAGTTCCATCACCTTCAGGAACCCCACGTGGTTCGAGGGAACAATCCCCAGAAAGATCCAATAACAACAATGGTGATAATGATCAAACTGTGGAACAAGATCGTGTAAAGCAAATGAATGCAGAGTATGTGAGCCAAGCTTTGCAAGAATTTGCGAGAGGATTACCGGCAGCGTTACCTACACCGCCTACGCCACCCCCAAATAACACCATCACTATGGAAAATCCTCAATCTGGGTTGGCAAACTCAGGAAGAGGAGATACTCCTAATGAATCTCTCGAAACGAGACCAGGTATATCTAATAACTCAGAATTACAAAATTTACTGCTAACCATGCAGAAACAGATGAAGAAGCAGAACGATCACATTGAACAAATTCCTGGAGTACCACCTATCATCAAGGGCATCGATGTTGATAGATATTCTCAACAACCTTGGAAGCCAAGTGCGGCACCCTTGCATATACCCAAGAAGTTTAAAATGCCTGACATTCCCAAATATGATGGAACAACTGACCCATGCGACCATGTGACTGGTTTCACTACTGGGGTAAAAGGCAACGACTTAACGAAACAAGAGATTGAATCAGTCATTGTCAAAAAATTTGGGGAAACACTTACCAAAGGGGCCCTAACCTGGTATTCTCTTCTCCCTGAAAATTCTATTGACTCTTTTGCTGAGCTTGCAGATTCGTTTATAAAAGCACACTCTGGTGCACAAAAAGTTGAGAAGAGAATGGAAGACATATTCAAAATAAAACAAGGAGACACGGAACTAGTTCGTGAGTTTGTAGACAGGTTTCAACGAGAAAGAATGCAGTTACCTAGGGTGCCTGATAATTGGGCAGCCATGGTATTTGCAAGCAACTTGAACAATAAAAGCTCAGAAGCCACGAGATGACTTAAGGAAAGTCTAAGAGAATTCCCTGCTACAACATGGAACGATGTATATAACCGGTACAGTGCTAAACTCAGAATAGAAGAAGATATCATTGCTCGTTCGAGAGATGAAGATCATTCCAGATCCAAACGTCCTGAATCAGATAGAAGATCAGGTAAAAACAGGTACGATCCTTACTTAGGACCCTCAGGACGCGATATCCTCCCCATGTTCGAAAGCACTAGGCCGGACTATAGACCACAAGGAAGAGACGTAGTCTCATCCTCGTCTAGATCTAGAAAAGATCGAGATGAACAACCTAGAGTTAGTACTCAAATTGGGGATCATAACTTTAATGTAAGTACTACTGAACTTGTCTCAATATTGAGGAACATGGGAGACAAGGTTAAGTGGCCCAAAGAGTGCGGTCAAATCCAAGTAGAAGAAACCCAGATCACTGGTGTGAATTTCACAACGATCATGGGCACAAAACTGCGGATTGCAGATTTTTACAAGGTGAGGTAGAAAATTTGTTAAAACAGGGATATTTAACATCATTGTTTAGTGATAAAGGTAAACAGGCATATATTAGGAACAGGAAGGAGACCCCAAAGCCTCCTTCTCCAAAACGAACCGTTAACGTAATACACGGAGGTGAATAAGTAAATAGAGTGATTTGCAAAACAACCACAAAGTTCACAATTACACATGGGAAACGGGCTCGTGGAGAAGATGATATAACTTTCGATGATGCAAATATCAGCGATTTAATGCTTCCGCAAAAAGATGCTCTGGTAATATCTTTACTTATTCATGACACTAACGTAAAAAGAGTGTTGGTTGATCCAGGCAGTTCAGTCAATATCATTTTGCTAAGAATCATGGAAGAAATGCTACTGGGGAATCAAGTAATCTCAAAAGCACGAGCCATATCAGGGTTTGATAACTCTATGGTTATAACAAAAGGAGAAATTGANGTCCACGACATAAAAGCGATACCCTCCATGTTGCATCAGGTAATTAAATTTCCCTCTAAATGGGGGATTCAATAAATCAAAGGAGATCAGCAGACCGCAAGAAATATAAACTCTGTGGTACACTGCAACAAGAAAATAGAGGTGGAAGAATTACGAGATAAGGGAATTTCCCAAGCAGGTAACACATCCCAAAATAGCACGGAAGAAATTACTATCCAAATAGGTACGAAAGGTATTATTGCTGAAACAGGTACGGAAGAAAATACTTACGAGAAGGAAAATCAAGGTATACTATGCCACACAGAAAAAAATTCTAGACCGGACGTCATTCGTGAAACGGAAGAAGATGAGCACATCAAAACAACTACGGAAGAGCTCGAAGATGTTCCATTATCCGAACAAAAGCTTGAGCAGAAAGTGTATATAGGCACGATGATATACCCCGCTCGAAGAGGTAAGTTGATTGATTATTTAAAGGCTAACGCATACTGCTTTGCGTGGTCCCACTCAGATATGACAGTCATTCCACAAAAAGTGATGACTCATAAACTAAATGAAGATCTATACTTCGTACCTGTTAAGCACAAGAAAAGAAAGCAAGGACCATTCAAGAACCAAGTGATCAACGAAGAGGTACAAAAACTCTTGAAGATTGGTTCGATACGAGAGGTAACGTACCCTAACTGGTTAGCAGACACCATGGTAGTACCTAAAAAGAATGGAAAGTGGAGAGTATGCGTAGATTATACTGAGTTAAACAGAGCATGCCCCGAATATTCATTCCCATTGCCTCATATAGATCAAATGATTGATGCCACCGCAGGTCATGAACTATTGAGCTTTCTAGATGCATATTCTGGTTATAATCAGATTAAAATGGATCCTTTAGACGAGGAAAAAACCTCATTTATCACGAACATGGGGACTTATTGTTATAAAGTCATGCCTTTTGGCCTAAAAAACGCTGGAGCCACCTATCAAAGGCTAGTGACCAAGATGTTCCAAGAACATCTGGAAAAAACGATGGAGGTTTACATTGATGACATGTTGGTAAAATCAACACAAGCACAAGACCATTTCCAGCACCTCTCTACTGCTTTTGATAGTTTACGCAGTTATAATATGAAGTTAAATCCAGAGAAATACGCTTTTGGAGTGCAATCAGGCAAATTTTCGGGTTTCCTTGTATCAAACAGAGGAATAGAGGTAAATCCCGCTCAAATTAAAGCCATAGAGGAAATACCTGATATTTTAACAAATAAAAAGGAAGTTCAAAGGCTAACATGGAGAATAGCAGCTTTGGTTAGGTTTATTTCTAAATCTTCTGAAAAAATGTTTAAATTCTTCTCAGTTCTCAAAAAGCAGAATCAGTTCGAATGGACTGAAGAATGTTAGCA
>ML310615.1:0-31587 GCA_005239505.1 Nicotiana paniculata
CCCGTATGCTGAAGTTTTTGTCTTTATAACTGGGGATGAAGTTCCCCATTTACAAAGACAAAAGCTGAAGTTCCCATTTACTAGAGCTGAAGTTCGCAAATTACTTCAGGCCCGTCTACTAGAATGCTAAAGTTTTGCGTGATTGTCTTTGCTACTTCAGCCCCGCATGCTGAAGTTATGCGCAAAAGCGGGTACAGATGTAATTTTTTTTACAAAGCGGATATAAGTTAAAACGTGACACAAAAAGTGGGTACGGATGCAAAAGCCCCACAATCATGTGCTGATTTCTACTTTTTTTCCGTTCATTATTTGCTCACTGTTTTAAAAATAAATTTTTAATTTTACTTATTCACTTTCGCATATCAAAAAAAGAAAATTTATTTTTTCTATTTACCCTTGGATTGGAAGGGATTGTTGACGACTTTGATTACCGATAAAATAGACAATAATTTTAATTTAACAATATTCATCTGAAGTTCTGAACACAACATGCTAAAAACACATAGAGTATTGACTATGGTGAATTTTAAGTCAAGATTAAGATTGAAAAAAGGGGGAAAAGTCAAGATTAAGATATTTTGTGTGTTTGTCTATTTTATTCTCTCTTATTAGTCTATTAAAAAAAAATAACATATTTTTATATTTGGAAACAGTCTAACTTTAAACTTTTTATTTTATCCACTTTAATTTTAATGAGAAGTTTTTATAGCCACCAAATGTCATGGTATATCAAAGTTATTGCCCCTTAAACTTTTAGAACCACATATTTTAAAAGCTTTCTATTTTTTTTCTTAAACTTTATGTCAAATCAAATTATATCATCAAAATTGAAACGGAAGGAATGTTAGTTTAATCATTCAATATTAGGGCGTATCGGCTCGACTAATTTCGATGCAGAAAATAAGCCTATTAAGGTTGTAAAAGCGCTCCCTACCATAAGGTATTCTATTTTTAAGGCATTTGATTAAGGTTAGATGGATTATAGCTATCCCATTACACTTTTCAATAATTGTGTTTTTTGACCTTATTAGTATTGGTCATTGGTTAAAGGCACGAGGTTAAGTGACGTAGAATCTGTTTGGATTGACTTATTTTAAGTATTTTTAAGTCAAAATAACTTTTAAGTCATTTTGTAGTGTTTTGATAGAATAAAAAAGTGCTTTTAAGCCCTTGTTTTAAGCTAAAATAACAAAAATAAGTCAAAACACCAAAAGGTGGAATTCCTAACTTATGGCTTTTGGCTTAAAATTCATATATAACAAGCCCATGTAAACGGGCTCATATACATTATTTTGAACTGTATACAAGCATGGGGCATTTGCATCTATACCCGCTTTTTGTGTCACGTTTTAACTTGTGTCCGCTTTGCAAAAAAAATTGCAAGTGTACCCGCTTTTTCGCATAACTTCAGCATAATAGGCTGAAGTAGCAAAGGCAATCACACAAAACTTCAGCATTCTAGTAGACGGCCCTGAAGTAGCAAGTGTGCTGAACCAAGTGTGCTGAAGTTTTTGTTTGTCATTGATGAACTTAAGCATAGTAGCTGAAATTTTGTTCTCTATTTGATGAAGTTTTTGTTTGTCATTGATGAACTTAAGCATAGTAGCTGAAATTTTGTTCTCTATTTGATGAAGTTTTTGTTTGTAATTGCTGAAATTTTTGTTTTTTGTAACTGGCGAACTTCAGCTCTAGAGCTGAAGTTTTTGTTTTTGTAACTGGCGAACTTAGCTCTAGAGCTGAAGTTTTATTTTTGTAACTGGCGAACTTCAGCTCTAGAGCTGAAGTTTTTGTTTTTGTAACTGGCGAACTTAGCTCTAGAGCTGAAGTTTTATTTTTGTAACTGGCGAACTTCAGCTCTAGAGCTGAAGTTTTTGTTTTGTAACTGGCGAATTTCAGCTCTAGAGCTGAAGTTTTTGTTTTGTAATTGACGAAATTCAGCTCTAGAGCTGAAGTTTTTGTCTACTAACTTACGTAATTATTTATAATTTATTTTTAAATAATCTGATAAACATATTTATGGCAATCATCCCATGAACTGAAGTTTCATAGCAACACCAACATCAACAGAAGAAGAAGAAGAAGAAGAAGAAGAAGAAGAAGAAGAAAGAAGAAGAAAACGAAGGAGGAGAAGAAAGGGGGCTGAAATTATTTAAAAAGTGGGTACAAGTTAAAAGTTTAAAAAAAAAATGAGTATAAGTTAAATGGGGGCGAGCAAATAGGGCGCCCCGTGCAATTTTTACTACAAGCTTGGATCGGGAAATAAAATGGTGTGATGCTTTGGTAAAGAATAAACGATTGATCACACTTCTTTTTTCCTTTTATTTTTTATTTTTTTACTTTGGTATGATTTCAAACAATTATTTTTTACAATTAAGCCGTGACCAATAAATTCTTTTGTCAAGTAATTAACATATAAGTAATATTTCGAAAAGTAATTAGCAAATTTATTGAATCTCATTAGTTAATGTAAATCACATGTCACAGCCTCGTAATGAAAAGTAGCTATCATTTTCCTGTTTTTGATTAAAAGCAAGCGAACTAGTTGACCTTAAAGCACCATATGTACACTGGAAGGGCAAAACAATCAGACAATAATAAAATGATAATAACAATACAATTAAAAAGGAAGCATGCCCTTTAAAAGATTAAATGTCACGTGAACATGATGTATAAAAATAAATAATTGAATGATGGGAGAGGGCGAATCAAGCTTAGCTGTATCGCAATATGAAAATAGATACGATCCTATCATTTTCTGTCCCACAAAGTAATTAATACTATAAATTAAATAGTTTTTAGATAATATTGGACGTTATTCAAAAAATTAAATCTCGCGCATCATGCAAATTTTTAATACTTATTTATAAATGAAAACAAGCTAAGTTTAGTTGTTGGTACTCCTTTTTCTCGTGGAATTAGTTTACTACATTATAGGAAACTTACTAAAGACTCTTCAAGGAAGAAATATACATATATAGGTCATAAACAAAGTGAAACCAACAATAAATATATTTGTTTTTCTGTCTTTTTTGTATAAATATAAAAAATTAAGATACATACAAATGACGGGGTATCTTAGTCTTAGCTGTTGGATATGTCTCTTTCACATGGCATTGATCAGCACCACAAGATACGTTCAATCTGATAATTTCAGACCTGTGTTAATTTGATAATTAAGTCTAAGTCTTGATGTTCATATGTGTATTATTCAAGAGAACCGCATCTATTGTAGCTTAATAATTAATAAAGTGTGTAAAAATTATGAGGAATATCGTTTTTTTTCATCTTCAGAAATCACTCAAATTTCCTTCTGGAATCCTATTATTTTAATTTTAATACAAATAAAAAATACTTATTAGATAGTAACTTTTTCGACCTGCCTAAATCTCAATAAATATAGTTTACTAGGGTTGTGCCTAGGTTTATAACACTTATAAGAAGAAGGAAAAAAATTCTATTAGCGACCTCTCATTCCAGAAAAAGACAAACCCCAACGCCAAACTAATTATTTTTTGTTCGTCTTAATTTACAAGAGAGAATTTCAGAAGCTGCCTAGCATGCATGTGGATTTCATTTTAAAAACATGGCATAGGGAAAAGCAACCTGTCAATGGAAATCTTGATAACGATTGACATAATATGGACGTGAATAAATGTGACGGAGATATAAACTAAAAAGAAACCACGTACAAAGACTTGGCCTCAATTATTAGCGTGAGCTCCATAATTGATCACCTAATTTTTTTTATATATATATATATATATATATATATATATATATATTACATGTGACGTACCCGGTGAAGAGAATCTCGCTTCAAAATTTCTTCGATGGTGCGAAGACTCTATGCGTATCCACACCGAGACTGATCGTTGCTATCAACTCTTTGATCAATGAAACCCGCAAACAAATTAAACAAAATATTATGCTGAAATTTTTCTCAAAAATCTCAACTCAATGTTAGAAGAACAAAAAATACTTTTCTTGTAATTATATTTTCTCTCTTGGTTTTGTATTGCACTCTCACTTTCACAAAGTGTTTTCTTTTCAAGAATTAATTGGCAAATTTTCTTCCATCACTCTTTATATAGCATCGCCTATAAATATTTTTCCTATTTAATTGAGGTAATGATTTACTTACGATACAAGTTTATTCCAAAATAAACTTCATGGAATATTTTATATGGAAATTCAAAATTCCATCTAATTGGCATCATGACTGCCGATTTTCAAATCCAATTCCAATTGGAATTGAAGTATCAATTAATGTATTATATTAAAAAAAAATGCCAATCCCATTCTTAATGGGTATGAATCAAGCTCACGTCGTTCTTTGGACTTATTGGCAATCAAATCCAATCCTAATTTTTTTTCCTTTCAAATAAGTCTTCTATCATTAATATATTATATGCATCCCATATATATAAATAAATAGTAATTATATATATCACATACGTATTTTAACCAAGAGATAATTTAATTTTCTATTCCAAATAGAAAACTTTAATTTGTTCAAAATATTAATCATATCCTCAGTGCTAGCAAAAAATATAATAATATTTCATTCGGACTAATAACTAAATCTATTTGACTAATTAAATTTCTTAATTTAATTATCAAATAATAAGTTAGTTAATCCTTTAGCAAAAAATCAGAACACTCGTTAGTGTACGACCTCATAGGTTTCAATACTAAATCGGTAGTAAATTGATCACATCAATATACTAATCAAGGGTGACGTCTAGCAACACTCCTTAACGACCGGATAGCATGAAGTATACAATTTACTCTCAAGAACCAGTAGAAGAATAATATAGTAATTCATTCTATCCTTATAGCTCTGGATCACCCTAGGATATGGTTTAATTGTTAAATCCTAATAGGCGACCAACTATGGGTTCATGTCAAATATAATCGACCATCGAATGACCTAAGAAACTATTTTCTTCTTTCATTCAATCGCCCTGGCCAAAGTCTTAACTTGGTCGTTTATAATTCATGATAACATGGAGCTTAAACTCATTACCAAGAGTCAACAGATTCCATCTTGATCAATCACTAATTCTACAAGTATTTAATCGTACCCAATATCCTTTCAACTATCGCCCTAGGGACATAGGTGTCTGATATCAAAGCACAATAAATAACTTGTCAATTACTATGACGATCTCAGGTCAAAGAAAATTCTTACATCACATTCTTCAAGAGAATATCCTATTTACAATTTATGGTAATTCTAACCATTAGGAATTATCCAATTAGTCCGTTCAATGGTCATATCCCTATATGCACCATCTATCTATGTAATTTAGTTAATGAGATCAACTAATCTTTATCCCATAAAGATGATCACATAAATATTGATCTAACCGGATTACTAATGTCCAAATTAATAATCCTATAATCAAGAAAAAATTTAGATTAAATTATAAGAAACTTTACTCTTATTATCACGATCTCCATCATGATGACAAGTCTCAAAATTTAATCAAGGACCTAATCAAATTAATCCAGTAATTAATAATAATGATAAAAGAATATCAGATGCCATATATTTTTATATCAAATGACGTTCAGAAAAATATGTTCAAAGCATCAAATATGATATTGGATCTAGGGCATATCTACTATATCCCTAACAATCTCCCACTTGCACTAGAGCCAATAGCTCTTGTACTTTATTCCTAATTTTCACTAGTGCTTGTTCAACTCTTTTGCACTAAAAGCTTTAGTGAATGGGTCTGAAGTATTTTCTTTTCCATTTACCTTTTGAATCTCAACATCTCCACGTTTAATGATTTCTCTTATCAAGTGATACTTTCGCAGAACGTGTTTGGATTTCTAGTGTGATCTTGGTTCCTTTACTTGAGTAATAGCTCTAATATTGTCACACAACAATAGAACTACACTTTCTATTGAAGGAACCACACCAAGTTCAGTAAAGAATTGATGTTTTAGACGTCAATACCACACAAGAGTTTGTGTGGTACCCAATTTTCGAGTGCTGTCTCTCTAGAAGAACCTGGTTCTTCTTGGTGTTCCAACTACTACTGTTGCGAAATAATAAAAGTAGTAAAGTAAGAACACAGAGATTTTTACGTGGAAAACACCTGGCTCAAAAGGTGAAAAAACCACGAGCTACTCCTCAGTAGGATTTGCTCAAACTCTTCACTAAAACTCTGAGCCAAACGAACTTACAAAATAAACNAGTTCTTTTTCAAGAAAGAATACTTCAATTATTTATAAAGCCAGTTGTTGAGTTTGTCGTTTAGTTCTGGTACAACTCTACCTGGGAGAACGAATTCGTATTAAACTCAACTTCCTTCCTTAGTTATTGTCCTTGCTGAATTCAACTTCTATTCTCTTATCAATTTGCAACCTTTTCGCATTAGAAGACACTCTCCTTTTTCATTGATACTTCACAATTACATTCATCTCCTATGCATATAAGGTTTGTGTGCCAACGCGTCAGGTCAAGTGTGTATACTCTGATGGACCTGGTTCAACTGGTCAAACATTTTTCAATCTTCAAAACTATGCAGTGACTTGGGTCAACAAGAACTTTTTCATCCATACATCTTCCTTAGCAGCTTCACTAGCTGCTATATATTCTGCTTCAGTCACTGAATCAGCTACTGTAGCTTGTTTGGAACTTTTCCAACTCACTGCACCACCATTTAAGGTGAATACATACCAGAAATAGATTTGTTATCATCTCTATCTGAAGAGAAACTTTCATCAATGTAACCTTCAAGTTTCAACTCAGAATCTCCATAGAAGAGGAATTGGTCTTTATTCCTTCTTAAGTACTTAAGAATGGTCTTCACCACCTTCCAATATTCCTCACCAGGATTTTCCTAATATCGGCTAGTCACTCCAAGTGCATAAGCCACATCAAGATGTGTACATGTCATGGTATACATGATAGCTACCACTACACTAGCGTATGGGATCCTACTCATGCGTTCTCTCTCTTCAAGTGTTTTAGGACAATCCTCCCTGCTAAGAGTAATTCCTGTGCCTATCTGTAGATAGCCTCTTTTGGAATTATCCATGTTATACCTCTTTAATATGGTATCAATGTACAAAGGTTTATCCATTTCTCATAATCAGAATTTTGTATAGCCTCTTCATAGGTTTTAGGGTCATCATCATTATGATCAACCTCATTTGATACATATTCTTGTACCATTAGATTTAATCTAGTTGGTACATGATGTTCTCGTGTAGACCTTCTAAGAGGTACTTGTACAACATGTTCATCTTGTGCTGGATTTGGTTGGTGTTCAATTTGGTTTGGAACTGGTTCATTAAACTGTTCTTGAACTTTAACCGTTGAAGATGAAAACTTCCTTGGAAACTTCAAAACATCCAATAAAGGTTCTTCAACTTGGGTCTCATGTTCTTTATATTGTGTTGATTCATTAGTTTCTTGAACTTCATCAAGTTCTATTTCTCCATTATAATTTCCTTCTAAAAGAAATTCCCTTTCCAAAAAGGTTGCTCCTCTGGCCACAAACACTTTTTGGTCAGAAGGGTGATAGAAATAATATTCCATTATTTCCCAATTAACCTACACTTATGAGATCTCGAGTGAAGTTTATCAGATTGTATTCTCTTAATATAAGCTGGACAATACCAAACTTTAATGTGTTTAAGGTTAGGCTTATGTCATTTCCGTATCTCATATGGTGTTGTAGGGACTGACTTAGTGGGAACTTTATTAAGTAAGTATGTTGCTGCTTCTAAAGCATATCCCCATAAATTAATTGGAAGACCAGTGAACCCCATCATAAATCTCACCATATCTAATAAGGTTCGATTTCTCCTTTCAGACACACCATTGTGTTGTGGTATTACTGGAGGTGTCCACTGGGAGAAAATCCCATTCTCTTTGAGATACATAGTAAAACCCTCACTAAGATATTCTACACCTCTATCAGACCTTAGTACGTTGATACTTTTACTAGTCTGTTTCTTAACTTTAATATGGAACCTTTTGAACATTTCAAAAGATTCAAATTTGTGTTTCATAAGATAAACAAATCCATATCTTGACATATCATCAGTGAAGGTGATGAACTAAGAATATCCACCCCTTAGCTTGAAATTTCATGGTCCCACAAATATCTGTATGAATTAGTCCCAATAATTGAGAAGCTCTTTTTCCACTTCCAGTAAATGGAGATTTGGTCATTTTTCCTTTGAGACAAGATTCACAAGTTGGATATGATTCAAAATCATATTTGTCAAGGTACCTTTTCTTGTACAACTTGTTAATTCTTTTCTCTCAAATATGACCAAGCTTACAATGCCAAAGGTATGCATGATTTACTTGATCATCTCTTTTCCTCTTAAGACTTGAAACATGCATAATTGATTTAGCATTCACATTAGGTAAGACATAAACATCATGTTGGAGATAGCCATTGACATATAAATTATCACTATAATAAATAGAGAAAATAACATTGCCTCTATTAATGCGAAAACCACGTTTGTTTAACATAGAAGCTGAAATTATGTTCGAAACAAATTTAGGAACGTAATAACAATCATCCAACATAAGTACTTTTCCCGTAGGCATTATTAAAGAAATTGATCCTACAACTCCGACCGCAACTTTTGCACCATTTCCAACTTGTAGATTAACTTCCCCTTTCTTTAGCCTCCTACTTATCTAGAACCCTTGCAATATATTACATATGTTATAACCACTGCCAGTATCGAATACCCACAGTGAAGAATTGATAGTAGCTAAAGAAACATTGAAAATATTTTTCATTAATGTCTCACCTTGTTTCTTGTCCTTTAGAGTTGCAAGATACTCCTTGCAGTTTCTCTTCCAATGCCTTTCTTCTTACAGTGAAACATTCAAATCATATACTGACTGCAAGATCAAATCTTCAGAAATCTCTTTACCAAGCTTGTACCCCAACTTCTCATGTTCTTCAGTTAGAACAATCATATGATTTACAAGGGGTCGAACTGGAGAGTTTTCAATGTCCAACTGTGTATCAACCATCTTCTTAAAATATTCGATGATTGTAGTTGGATCAATATTCTGATGTTTCCTCTAGAGTTCAAAACTCATAGAAGCGAGAATGATGCGTTTAATAGCAAGGCATTTTTTCAAATTATTTCTGATAAACCTTGGTTCCTTGAACATCCTTCCCTGGTGGAATTATCTTTGCAGGCTTATCGATCATATCAATGAGCTTTTCATGCATGAGAACAATTCTCAAATTTCTATACCAGTCATCAAAGTTTGGTCCTACCAACTTGTTGGTCTCAAGTATTTCACGCAGTGATTTAACAGACATATTGAGAAATCTAAAATATAGAAAAGAAAAGGCAATAATATAAGGACATATTTGCATATATCATAAAGACATGGACTTTTATCTAAATGATATTTCTACTAATTATTTTAAACTATTTACTCTCATTACAGTTTAAGAAATCTTTATTTCTTTTAATGGAGTAAATGAATCTTTCAACAATATGTATGAGCCCCTTGGAAGTCAAGTCGTTTCTCACATATATTTTAAAGGTAGGTACTCTTACCAATTGTATCCCCATACAATTTTCTTAAATAGCTCTATGTCAAATAGTCCTCTGGTAGTCAGGTCAATCCTATTGGCATAATTGAGTTCAACCATCATGATAGCAAAGAACTTATTAAATTTTATACTCCCCAGATAGTTCAGGCGTCTAGTGTAAAATTAAAGAATTCTTTCAATCCTTGCATCTAATGCAATAAATAATTTTAACATATTTTCGAACTATAAGTCTCCTGATTGTCAGGCCGCTCCTTATAAACAAGAAATAAATAAAATTATTTATTTTGATGGATAGCTTTACAATAAAATATCTTATATTTTATTATTTAAGAACTCAAATTTTAGTAGGAGGGAATTGTTACTAAAAAACTATTAATAACATGAAGATCAAATATTTTATAGAAGATGAATTTAGTTCAAGTTGTCGACATGCTTAGTCTTAAATTAATTTACATCACGTGTAATAAATAACTCAAAATTATGTAACGAACAAGCACGTGACACAAAAACGAAATTCAACATTCTTCTAACATGTTTATCTTATATATCTCGTATACCAAATAAAAAAAATGCTAGAACATTATTAATTAACATCTCATGAAGTAATAATAATTAAAAATAATAATAGAATACAATAACCTATTATAGATACCTGTCGTATCTAATACAAAATTTTAAATTAAAGTTATGAATTATCTCAATAGTTTAACTTATATGAATACATATTGTATTCACAACAAAATAATATCAGTCTAACATGCAATTAAACAATTTGAATATTGCACAATACACAAGTGTTATGGTTTGAACTCTTCAAATATAATCTTAAATATTTCGTAAATAAATTTTACGCACGAGAAACTATGGTTTTGATACCACTAAAGGACCGCATATGGGTGTTTGTAACACACAGCGAAAGACAATAACAACCCTAGGCAGATCTTTCATGTTTAAAATTTATTTACATGTCAAAGATCGGATCTAAGATGTACCCGATGAAGAAAATCTCGTTTCAAAATTTCTTCGATAGTGCGAAGAGTCTATGCGTATCCACACCGAGACCGATCCTTGCTATCAACTCTTTGATCAATGAAATTCGCGAACAAATTGAACAAAATATTGTGCTGAAAGTTTTCTCAAAAATCTCAACTCAATGTTAGAAGAACAAGAAACACTTTTCTTGTAATTGCATTTTCTTTCTTGGCTTTGTATTAGACTCTCACTTTCACAAAGTGTTTTTCTTCTCAAGAATTAATTGGCAAATTTCTTCCATCACCCTTTATATAGCATCACTTATAAATCATTTTCCTATTTAATTGAGGTAATGATTTACTTAGGGTAAAAGTTTATTTACAAAATAAACTTCATGGAATATTTTATATGGAAATTCGAACTTCCATCTAATTGGCATCATGACTGCCGATTTTCAAATCCAATTCCAATTGGAATTGAAGTATCAATTAATGTATTATATTAAAAAAGAATACCAATCCCATTCTTAATGGGTTTGAATCAAGCTCACGTCGTTCTTTGGACTTATTGGCAATCCAATCCTAAATTGATTTATTTTCCAAATAAGTCTTCATCATTAATATATTATATACATCCCATGTATATAAATAAATAGTAATTATATATACCACATATGTATTTTAACCGAGAGATAATTTAATTTTCTATTCCAAATAGAAAACTTTAATTTGTTTACAATATTAATCATATCCTCAGTGCTAGCAAAGAATATAATGATATTCTATTTGGACTAATAACTAAATCTATTTGACTAATTAAACTCCTTAATTTAATTATCAAATAAGTTAATTAATCCTTTAGCAAAAATTAGAACACTCGTTAGTGTGCGACCCCATAGGTTCAATACTAAACCGGTAGTAAATTGATCACATCAATATACTAATCAAGGGTGGCGTCTAGCAACACTCCTTAACGACCGGATAGCATGAAGTATACAATTTACTCTCAAGAACCAGTAGAAGAATAATATATTAAGTCCTTCTGTCCTTATAGCTCTGGATCACCCTAGGATATGGTTCAACCGTCAAATCTTAATAGGCGACCAACTATGAGTTCATGTCAAATATAATCGACCATCGAATGACCTAAGAAACTTTTTTCTTCTTTCATTCAATCGCCCTGGCCAAGGTCTTAATTTGGTCGTTTATAATTCATGACAACATAGAGCTTAAACTCATTACCAAGAGTTACAGATTCCATCTTGATCAATCACTAATTCTACAAGTATTTAATCGTACCAAATATTCTTTCAACTATAGCCCTAGGGACATAGGTGTCTGGTATCAAAGCACAATAAATAACTTGTCAATTACTATGATGATCTCATGTCAAAGGAAGTTCTTACATCACATTCTTCAAGAGAATATTCATTGACAGTTTATGGTAGTTCTAACCATTAGGAATTATCCAATGAGTCGGTTCAATGATCATATCTCTATATGCACTATCTATTTATGTAATTTAGTTAATGAGATCAACTAATCTTTATCCATAAAGACGATCACATAAATATTGATCTAACCGGATTACTAATGTCCAAATTAATAATTCTACGATCAAGAACAAATTTAGATAAAATTATAAGAAATTTTACTCTTATTATCATGATCTCCATCATGATGACAAGTCTTAAAATTTAATCAAGGACCTTATCAAATTACTTAAGTAATTAATACTAATAATAAAAGAATATCAGATGCTATATATTTTTAGATCAAACGATGTTCCGAAAAATATGTTCAAAGCATCAAATATGATATTGGATGTAGGGCATATCTACTATATATATATATATATATGCTCATTATTCTCATGCAAATAATTTTTATTTAAATTATTCTTCTATCTCTCATAGGGGGAGGGTTACAATAGTTAAGAGTTTTTTCAAACTTGACATATCACTAATCAATACTTTGGACGTTGTCTTGTTGTTTCTTTATGGAGAAACAGGTTGTAAATGCTCTCCGGTTTCGTGGGACTATAGTGTTGAAAAGTTTTAGCTTCTACTTTGTCCCTTTTCCTAGTGTCAGTTCACTATCATTATATATAAAATAGATTTTAACAAATGTATAATATTTAAGCGCATATTGTTGCAAACGAAATTTTAATCGATGAAATTATATTTAATGACGTGAATTTATTAAACTTGGCAGGTAGTAGCATGAGAAAATTACCATTCAAAGAGAAGTATATGATGCGTATCAAATGTTAAAATTCATATTTAGATAGTCCAAAAATGAATGTAATATAGTTCTACGAACGCCTAAATAGGGATGTTACGGGTACGGGACGGGTTGAAAATAGAAGAAAAAAAAAACAAAGAGAAAGTTTACACGGTGTACGGCAAGTTGAAAATTAAGCAAGTTAAAACTCGACCTACCCCGCATTTATCCGACCCGGTGCCCTAGCTACGCCTAAACAAAACCATGTTCTAAACATGAAAAATGTGTTTTTGATTGGAATGCTCGTTAAAATACGATGAATTTAGAGATCAACGGGGCAACTTTTACAAGGATTATTTTTATAAGGTGGACATATATCCTCTATTTGTTTATCGAGTTAAAATAATTCATCATTGGCCAGCTATTGTTTATCTTCCCCTTCTTTGACCATTGACACATAACAGTATGAGGTGGAAGTTTCATTGTGCGATTCTTTGAGAAGAAATTAAATAATTATCTACTGGAGCTTCAATCAAACACACTAGGCACTATATTAATTTCACTTATAAGAAAAATAAAAAATAATTCATCTTGAATCAATTGACTCTAATTAAAATATAGATCCGTTTCGAATCAATGCATGTATATTTCTTCAATAGATTATCTTTATCCTTGCTTTTCATAGTTGGATCTACTTTAAGATTGTCTTTATGCTTGTACAAGTATCTTTCAGAAAATTTCATTTCAATAAAAAAGAAAAGAAACATTTGCTAATTAATACGAAATTTCCAAAGATATAAAGAAGGCATCTTAATTCTTAACGAAGAAAGAAATGGAAATAATGATTTTTTATTTCCCTTTAGAATAAGTTATGTAATAGCTAAAGTAAGGTATAAAGTTGAAAAGACATAACCTCTTGTAATAAACTATACATGTTAGATATCTTTACTAATAATTGCTATTATTAAACTAGGACGTGTGAGGCTCATGTTACATAAAGTATATCAAAAGCAGATCTATGAGCATCTATTAACATTAAATTAAGAAGATAAAAAAGAGATTAAATTTAATTAAAGACTTTGACTTATATTTGTTTAAGGCGTTACAAGCTGTACTTCGATGAAAGGGGAAAGTACACGTAAACGAATTGAAGGGCCACGTCTTTATAATTTTTATATTCATAACTATACTAATTAAGGGACACGAATACTGTTTATTGTACAGGGAGGGCTAATTCGGTCTTTTCACAAGTTAGTTTGCCTTTGGATCACCGGCCGTAACCGGTAAAATGACAAAACTACCCCTAATAGCCCATATAAATACACATCGATTCCTATCCAGAAGTCCCACCTCTCTCTCTCTCTCTCTCTCTCTCTCTCTCTCTCTCTCTCTTCTCACACACACACACATACTTACTAAAAAACTGAGACAATAACTTAAACCCAGAAAAATTACATAAAGTAATGGCAGAGGCTAATGCATATGCAGCTCTCACCAAATCTTTCTCAGGTTTTTAACCATTTCTTCTTCTAAAACTGGAATTTTTATAGTTTATAAAAGTTAAATAGTAGAAGTTTTTACCACTAATTTTACTTTCCTTAAATATAATATTTTGTTTCCACAAATTTGTAGGACTTGGTGTGGATGAGAATTTATTCATCTCAACATTGGGGAATTGGAATAGTCATCAGAGGGAATCCTATAGGGTAAGTACCCCAGGATTTTTCAAAGAAGATGAACGCCAATTCCAGAGATGGGATGATCAACATATTCTTCAGCTTCGCCAAGAATTTTTGCGTCTTAAGGTATTTTTATTTTTTTAATATTAATTATGTTATAAATTTTTTGATTTTTGTCAGCTATGTAATAACATAGTGAAATATAATTAATCCAATTGCTTACTGTCAGAGAGAGAGAGAAGGAAGTGGTTGTGACGTTTAGACCATACCTTTATTATAAATTTTGGAGAGCAACAATAAAGTTATCTCTCTTTGAGCTATAGATCACGAGCTCGAGCCATGGAATCCATCACTGATACTAAGCATCTCCCGGGCCCGGCTGCTTCGTGCACCGGACCGCCCTTTCACCTTTATTACAATTTTTAATTTAAAACCCCAATTCTGAATTTTTTTTAAAAGTTAGTCTCATAAATTAGTTGTGATTTTGTTTTCTTATGATCATTTCGTTGTGATGGGCAAAATTTTGTAGGATGCAGTGGTGTTGTACACAATGCACCCATGGGAAAGAGATGCTCGCTTGTTTAAGGAGGCATTATTATTGAAAGTACCACAACTTAATGTTGTCACTGAGACTGCTTGCACTAGATCTTCTGAAGAGCTTTTGGGTGCAAGAAGAGCCTACCATTCCCTCTTTGAACATTCAATAGAGGAAGACATTGCCTTCCATATCCAAACTCCTGAAAGAAAGGTCTTTCTTCTTTGTCTTCATCTTTAAAATACCAATTCTTTTTGACTTTTGACTGTCTAAAAGAATTTATACGTTATTAGATCGTCCATAAAAGGTGAGAGATTACTATCTTGAAAATAAGACAAGTTACTTCCTACAAAGATACATCAATATTGTAAAATTCTTTATAACTGCAAGTGTTTATAAGTTAAATTAATCATATTTTTAGTAGGTTCGGTTTTCTCACATAGGACATATATCATGTCCATCTTCTCATAAACATGTGATCATGATCATTCGGATTTACTTTTAAAATCGAGAATGAAAATTTGCCACTGATCTTTGGTAATTAGGCGTTTGGAGATAATATTAGATTGGCTAAATGATTTTGCTATCCAAATTGAAGTCATTTCCTTTCATGGATAAGTGCACAAGCATCTCGTATGTGCTTGAGATGTGAATATTTGGGCTATACTATATCTGAGTTTCTCATATAGTCATATTATATAGTCCTTTTTTTGTTGAGTTGTAGTATATATATTTAGATCCATCTTTTTTTGCCTAAAGTTTCAATTCTCTTCATTCTCATTGTTATAATTGTCTTTGAAGTTTTTTGCTATTATTATTGTCATCTGTATGTTTGATTAATATTTTGACCGTGTATGTTTTCGATTAGTAATTTTTCATTTTGCTATGACAAACAGCTTCTAGTTGCTCTAGTGAGTTCCTACCGTTATGAAGGGCCAAGAGTAAACGACGATCTTGCAAAATCTGAGGCTAAGGTGTTTGTGAATGCACTAAAAGATGCTAAGAAAAATCTCATTGAGGATGAAGAGATTGTGAGGATCCTTTCACACAGAAGCAAGCTCCATCTTAAAGCCCTCTATAACCACTACAAGGAAATGACGGGCAACTACCTGGATGAGGTAACAATTTAAAAAAAAAAAAGGGAGTTGAACTTCTATGTACGGATATATAGTGTATATTTTTTTACATCATTAGATTAACATGATCTACGGCCACAACAATGTAGAAGTTAAAAGGAATTAAGTGATTAAGAGCAAAAGGAAGACGTTCAAAATGTCATGGAACAACGGTCTATTCTATACTAATCTCAATTTTTTTCAGGATCTTGATGGTTACTTGATCTTGAAACAAGTAGTTCAATGCCTTTGTTCACCTCAAACATACTTCAGCAAGGTAAATACCAATCACAAAGTTGATAAATATACTATGTTGTCCTATGTTTCTCCCCCATTTGTTTGAATACTCGTTATCTATCTGACTTTTTTCTCATTTTCAATTTCTTATTGCGTAGATTTTGATTGAGTCCTTAAGATTGGATGTGGATGAATCTGCTAAAGACTCAGTCACCCGAGTTATCGTTACAAGAGCAGACGATGATATGAAACAAATCAAAGAAGAATTCCACAGCAAATATGGAACTACCTTGCCTGCAAAGATCGAAGAAGTTGCCAATGGAAGTTATAAGAATTTCTTGCTTACTATAGTTGCAAAATCTGAGTAATTTGGGCCAGATTTTGACATATCCAAAATATCTATCGGGTGGTCCATGTTCTCAATTGCTTGTTGAGTTGTTTCCCCTTTGTTTTAATTTCTTAAGATGTCGTTTCTGATTCCAATGTTTCCATATAAAATGAATAATTTCAACATCATAGTTATCACTTGTCAGCTTCCTAATTCAACTTATCTTTAGTACTCCTATAATTTTTGAATGCTGCATTATTTTGTAGAAGAAAACATCAGCGTTCTCGTATATGAGTTTTAACTTACAATATTTCTCCTTTGATATTCGACGAATTTAATAGATTGCATCCCAGAAGCACTACTAAAGTTGAGATTTAAGCAAGAAATAGTTAGTAAGTTATGGGCGTACAATGACTAAGATTTTAGTTCAATCCAATTTCTCTTCCTTCTTTTGTTTAAATTGAGTTGCATTAGTGTTGTGTTATAACTTCGACAAATCTGTGAGTTCAAAAGAGGTGATAAATCGAGTTGACGCGAAGGAAATGATAAACCTAAAGAAAAGAAATAGAATAATTAAAAAAAAAAAACCATGCCAAGTGTTGAAATCCGGAACTGGGAACACTTTCTCATTTTCATTTACAGGAAATAGACTTATGTTGTCTGCCTTATATTGGACCAGTCTTTGCTGCCTTACTGGGGTTGGATGTGTTATTGGGCTTCTCTTCTTGCTTCACCCAACTAGTTTCAACAGGTTTTAGCAAGGAATTTTTACTAAACTTTATTACCCTCCCTACTCAAGTTTTAATATAATTATATATTATATACTCAGTTACCAATTATATACATTTTTAGACAATTAATGATAATAACTAGTGTCCTAAAATCACTCTAACGTATCTCCCATTTCCCCCATGTTTCTCTCTCCACAACCCATCCCCCTCCCCCACTTATCTTGCACTCACCCATGATTCTCTCTCCACAAACTTCAGAATCCCTCCTCCTAATGCCTGTTTCCTCTCTTCTTCAAAAAGCATTCTAAATTTTTACACTCTTCTTCAAAAAATCCTTCTCCATTTTTATAGATTCAAGCTCTAATACTCTACCACACACCTCCATTAATGTCAGTTACTTGCTTGATTTTTAATGAAGAAGAACACAACTTCAAAGATCAGCCCTACAAAAGCTAAAGGAGACGATATTCTTGCATTTGATTTGGGTGTTTTCTCAGAGAATTCACCCAAAAAGGTTTCAAAATCAGCACATGCAAAAGAAGAGAACAATCCCAGCCTTTCCCCTCGTGAAGCTAGGGCAGAAGCTCGTACAATACAAAAGGACGATATGGATGCTGGTGAATCCTCGATACCTGTTAAATCTGCAAAATAGAAAGGCAAAGAAATTGCGTTCTATGATGATTTCGTCGAACAAGAAGCTGTCATGAAAGTTGCAAAAAATAAAATAAAAAAATAGAGTATCTCCTAATGTTAAACCTTCAAAAAAGGAGAAAGTTAAAAAATCTTCTGAAATTATTCCCCAACAGTCTTTGGTGAAGGTAAAAATTTAGTAGTTTCAATTTTTTTTAAAGCTAAAAACTTGTTCTCATTCTTATGAATCAACATGATTTTTGTTTTTGTAGTTGTAGAAATTTTGTCTACATTGTGTAGATTTATTATAGATTTATGTTTTCTGATTGTAGATAAACGTTTTCCTGGGTTTGACTCTATTTTTTCAGATTGTAGATAAAATAATATAACTGTAGTTATTTTATTTTTTGTTTCTGACTCTGTTTATCTGATTATAGATAAATTGTATTATAAATGTAATTATTTTGTTTTCTAGTTTTGAATCAAGTTTTAATAACTTTCTTTTCCTTTTGCTGCAGAATGGACAATTTTTTTCACCTCCTAATGTTGATTATGGGATCATTAGGTTTCAAACATTATCCAACCCTACTATTCTTAGCCAAATTAAGGATTTACAGTCTGAAAATGGTTTAAAGCTTTTTAAAAACACATGTTTTGGGTATTTGCTTTCCTTGCCCAGAATACGTATGTAAAATCAAGCAATTCATCTTCTCATGAAGTATGAATTGAATGCATATGGTTCCGACTTTTTGTCACGACTCAATTTCCCCTCCGTTGGGTATCGTGATGGCACCTAGTCTTAAGGACTAGGTAAGCCTAACATTTACTGAATAACAATAATAATAAAGGAAATCTAACAGTCTCGATATAGAAATCTTTACAGAATTTACAATTTTTTTTAAAAATCGGTAATACAAGTCATAAGCTCTACAGAGTCGCTACAACTTCTAAATATAACTGTTTGGGAATAAGTGAAAACAATTTGAATATAAAGTAAGAAGGTGACTCCGAAGCCTGCGATCACAACATCAGGTTTATCTTGAGTCTCCTCAGCAAGGATCCGCACAGCTACTAACGATCAATACCTGAATCTGCACAAAAATGTGCAGAAGTATAGTACGAGCACACCACAGCGGTGTCCAGTAAGTATCAAGACTAAACTCGGCGAAGTAGTGACGAGGACTAGTCAAGACACCTACTGGTCTAATAAACTGAATAAGCATAAGTACAGGAATGACAGAACATGACATCTATCTAATGACTACACGATATGGCTAACATCATAGCAACTACATTAAGGAAGGAAAAACAACAAGTAATAACGGAACACCATAGTAAGACACAGAAGGGTGGACGGGAACACATCCCAAATCCGAAAATCACAACAACACAAGGGCAAGTAGTAACTCAGCACTGCAATAGTTTCCACATCAGGCCTTAGCCAATAATCCCAATAAATTAGTCAAATCCTTCAAGTGTAACTTTCACCCATAAGTTTTTATATTGAAATCTTTAGAATATAATCCTTTCCAATAGGAAATTCTTTTGAAATATATTCTCTTCGAATATAAAATTTTCAAATAAATATCCTTCAAATATACTTCTTCCAAGATAATTACTTTTCAAATATAAACTTTCCAATTAAATGTCCTTCGAACATAATTCTTTCAAGATAAATGCTTTTCAAATATACTTTTCAAATAAATGTCTTTAAAACATAGTTTCTTTAAGATAAATACTTTTCAAGTACATATCTTTCGAGTATAGTTTCTTCAAGATAAATACTTTTCAAATATACTTTCCAAATGAATATTCTTCAAACATAGTTTCTTCAAGATAAAGACTTTTCAAGTACAAATTTTTAAGTACAAATTTTCAAGTATATATCTTTCGAGTATAGGTCACCCCGTGACACCTAAGAATAGAAGATTAACAACTCCGAAAACAGATATATCAACAGGGGAATCTACCGGGATCCCGTCCGGTAGTCCCGAATTTATTATGCAGTACAAGGGATCTCCTGGAATACGTCCGTAGTCCCAAAATAAATATGTAATGCTGGGGCATCTCCCGGAATACGTATGTAGTCCCAAAATAAATATACAGTGCTGGGGGATCTTCCGGAATACGTCCGTAGTCCCAAAATAAATATGCAGTACATAGGGATCTCCCGGAATACGTCCGTATTCCCAAAGTAAATATACAACAAAGACGCCATAGATAACAGTTATAGCACGACGGAAAAACTCGTACATCACCACAACAAGTACAAAAGCAACAATGATAGTAATATAAAGTACGGCGAGTAAAAAAATTCAGGAAATTTAAATCACAAAGAAAACGGTAGAAATCATTCACAAGGAATGACCACAGTAAATAAATGCTAGGCGTAAAGAGAACATCTTAACAAGAGTAAATCAAAGAATTTAGTAATGATTTCAAAATATTCAAATCAACAATAAGAAGCCAACACGAGTCAAATAGTCCCTAATAAAGGCAAGTCATCTAAGGTAGAGGTTATCTAAACTCCTTTTTAGGTTGGGAAATTACGAAAGGTTTCAACAATTTAATTAGGGATAAGTAGCAGAAGATAATCGTAACTCCAATTAAGGCTAAACAATTATAGGATGAGATAATAGTGATTTCAATTAAAGATATGCAGTTTATGAAAAATATAGCATGACGATAGAAGGGTAAATAACCTTCAATTAGACAGTAAAAGGGAATCCTAAAGCAATTATCTTTAATTAAAGCATGTAGAAGTGAAACTAGCAAGTAGGAACCCAATGTATCAAGAACAACTTCATACATGGTAAATATAAGGACCTAAGAACCCTAAAGGCCAACTTTCCCCAAATAAGTCCGAGCACGCACTCGTCACCTCATGTACACGGACTACAATCAACATAGAAGACTCAAATCCTAAGGGGTAGTTCCCCCACACAAGGTTAGGCAAGATACTTACCTCAAAGACGACGACCCGATACTATAAAATGAACTCGGGTAAAAAGACCTACAGACGACTCAAATCTAAACAAAATAACTTCAATGCACAAATAAAATTTATAAGAAACTATTCCGGATCATAAAGGCTAAATCTTTAACAAAAAACCAAAAGTCGACCCAAAATCCGACCCTCGGACCCGCGTCTCGAAGCCTGACAAATTTTATAAAATGCGAACACCCATCCCAATATGAGTTCAATCATACAAAAATTACCAAATTCCGATACCATTTCGTCCCTCAAATCATGATTTTTCATTTTAGAAATTTTCTTCAAAAACCAACACTTTCCCCAACCAAAAACACAAAATAATGATAGAAATGAAGGCAAAATCATGGAATACATTAAACACTAGGTGAAGTACACTTACTCAATCGATTAGCTTGAAAACCCCCAAAAATCGCTCCCAAATCCGGAGTCCAAAACTCAAAATATGAAGAAAAATAGACAACCCTCGACTTATATGAATCTGCCAGGACTTTCGCACCTGCGACAAACTTAGTTGCATCTGCGGTTGCGCATGACCAACCGCACCTGCGCTCCACTCCGCTTCTGCGCCCAAGAATCCACTCCTGCGGCGCTGCACGTGCGCTCCAATTCTCCGCATCTGCGGAGACTGCCCGGACCATCTCCTCCCGCACCTGCGCCTCCTCCATTGCACCTGCGACCATCGCACCTGCGCCCAAGGTCCCCAGGTGCAATTATACCAGAACTCAGCCCTCTCCAAAACCATGGAAATCATTCGCAACTCATTCGAAACACACCCGGGGCCCTCGAGACCCCGTCCAAGCATACCAACAAGTTCTATGACCTAATACGGACCCGCTTTTGAGGTATCAAATCATCTCAAACCACGATGGAACTACGAATCGCACCATGAATCGAGCTTATGAACTTTCGAATCTTCCAACTTCTAAAACTCGTGCCAAAACATATCAATTCAACCTGGAATGACGCCAAATTTTGCAGACAAGTCCCAAATGACATCATAGAGCTGCTCCAACTCTCGGAACCTTATTCCGACCCCGATGTCACAAAATTCAACTGTGGATCAAACTTCTCCATTATCCAAACTTCAATTTTTTCCAACTTTCGCCGAATTTTCTCAAATTACTCTACGGACCTCCAAATCCAAATCCGGACGCGCGTCTAAGATCACCATACTGAACTTTTGAAATCATCTAAAACTTATTCCGGTGTTATTTACACAAAAAGTCAAATTTTGGTCAAATTTTACCACTTAAGCTTCCAAAACAAGAATCTTTCTTCCAATTCGACTCCGAATTAACAGGTAACTGAATCCAACCATGAACGCAGGTCGATATACATAATGTGAAGCTGCTAAAAGCCTTATGCCACCGAACAGAGCTTAAATTCTCAAAACGACCGATCGGGCTGTTATATTCTCCCCCTCTTAAAAAAAAACATTCGTCCTCGAACGTGCCAAGATTCGCCTCGAAGTCTTCAAATCACTGAATGCATACTTCCACATACACCCCCGTGTGATCCCACGTCACCCTAATGTGCATGATCCTGACGACATCATCTCAACTACAATTTAGTCTTTCTACCAACACCGATAAGCCTCATACCTCAAATTCTCACCTTCCATTCATTTCCAAAAAACCCGATTCTAAATCCATATTCGGTATCGGTCTCAAACAGGTGCATCAACTCATGCTTACACCCACAAGGTACGACCACACAATATAACACACCACACATAGACTTATAATAACACTTGTGATCACAATAGCAGCCCGAAATCAACCCACCACTGGCAATTAGCCTCATATATGAAAGAAATATATTTCAAGCCTCCATAACATCGATATACAAGAAACATGAAGACGTCATAATTAGGCACACGAATCATCAAGCCACAACTAACACCACCGGGAACACACCCCTCAAGCTAAAACTCAAGAAGCAAAGAGCGAAAATGACTGAATATGAAAAAAGAAACACATAAGGGAACTACCAACCAAGCCCGACAGGCACAACTCTCTATCAATACTAACCTAAAAAAACAATATAACAAGGAAATAAGTAAAACATATGAACAAATCACAAGGATCCCATCCTGGTATAACTTCCACCGTGGTACTTATCCCGGTTCAAACATATCGAATCACAAGAGATCACAAGCGTCTCACCTTCAAATCTAAATTACATATCGAATATTTATCATACTAATAGAAATCTTCCACTAACTCAGCTCTGCCAAAAGAAATCACAACACTCACTATCAAATCACAGCTCGTAACCAAAATACTCAGGAAAAATCACATCAAGTCTACCATGATGAACAACAAGGACTAACCTCTAGTCTCACCACTCTCAATGATGAATAAAAACAAATAATAGACATGGGCTACCACTCATAGAATCTCCCTTCAGGGAAAACACATAAACAAAGTGCTAATCATGCAACTCACCCATAAGTGAAGCAACAAATAAAGGAACTCATCCCGATAAGAAGAACCGAAACAAAAATACGAATGGTGCTCCTCTGTAACAAGTCAAAACATAATTGTATGATAACATCTGACACAATGGCCTCCAGCCTACTATATGAAACACATCAATGGGCCGGACCACCCCCCTCTTGGGCGCCCTCTACTCGCTTGAATACCCCGCTGTGACACACTTTCCCGAATCCTGGGATAATCTCTCACCATGTGGCTGATATCTCCACACTCAAAGCAACCCCTCTGCTGATGTGGTGGTGGAAAATGCGTCGTACGAGTACTTTGATACCCATGAACACCTAAAACACTATGCGAAGATGGAAGTGCAAATTGAACTGGCTGATCCACAAAACCTGTACCATGTCGTACCCTGCCTCCAAAATAAGGAACATCAGATCTCTACGGTTCACGAGGCTTACTCGCCTCCCTGAACTCTCTCTCCTGGTCTCGTCTGTCCTCTCACTCCCGGTCCCACATGCCCTCTAACCGGCGAGCGATCCCTACCACCTACTGAATCGAGGCATCTGACTCCAACTCTCGATTCATGCTGAACCGATGCATGAGTCCCTCAATGAATCTAAAGACTCGCCCTCTAACCATAGAAACCAAGGTAGGTGCATGTCTGGACAAATCACAGAATCTGACGGCCTACTCAAATACTGACATAGTGCCTTGACGCAACTGCTCAAACTTTGCGCGCCATGCATCCCGAAGGGACTGAGGTACAAACTTTCTCAAAAGCATCTCTAAAAATTGAAACCATGTAAGTGAAGCTGCATCGGCCGGGTTACCCAACTCATATGCCCGTCACCACTGATAAGCCGCTCCCTTAAGCTGGAACGTAGTAAAAGCAACCACACTCGTCTCAACAATATCCATAGTGCGGAGGATGCTATTTCACTCCTCCAGAAGACCATGTGCACTCTCTAAATCCAAGCCGCCGAATGTAGGAGGGTTATATCTCTTGAACCTTACAAATCTAAGCTGCCCTTCCTGGGATGCTGCTGCCCTGACCAAAATCTAAACTGAAATCACAAGTTGTGTCATCAGGAAGCCTGGAACCTGACCAACGTGAACTCACTGATCTGGGGTGTGGGAAGCGGGAGTCTGGTCTCCTCCCCCGTTCTGTGAAGTAGCTGGTGCAACCGGAATCAACCCCGCCTGAGCCAACGTACCAAACTTGCTCAGGAGCTGTGCTAAAGTCTCCTGAAGCCCGGGGGTAACAACAGGAACCTCCGGTACCTGCCCCTCATCTGAAACTACTGGAGGCTCCTCAACTGCTGCTTTGGTAGGTGCCCTAGCTGTGGCACATGCTCCTCGTCGGACTCCGCCGCTGACCCTAGCGACATATGCTCCGGGGATAACATCATCAGGAACCGCAACTTGTGTCCTCACCATTAGTGAGAGAATGGAATGATAATTTCAAACTTCAAGATCAATGAACTCGCACGATAGGAATGAAGGAAGTGAAATTGTCCTAACAGTTCCATTGCCTCTCGAACATAAGTACAGACGTCTCCGTACCGATCCACAAGACTCTACTGAACTCGCTTATGACTCGTAGCACCTATGAGCCTAGAGCTCTGATACCAACTTGTCACGACCCAATTTTCCCTTTGTTGAGTATCGTGTTGGCACCTAGTCTTAAGGACTAGGTAAGCCTAACATTTACTGAATAACAACAATAATAAAGGAAATCTAACAGTTTCGATATAGAAATCTTTACGGAATTTACAGTTTTCCAAAACCGGTAATACAAGTCATAAGCTCTACAGAGTCGCCACAACTTCTAAATACAACTGTTTGGAAATGAGTGAAAACATTTTGAATATAAAGTAAGAAGGTGACTCCGAAGCCTGCGATCGCAGCAACAAGTTTACCTTGAGTCTCCTCAGCAAGGATCCGCATAGCTACTAACGATCAATACCTGGATCTGCACAAAAATGTACATAAGTGTAGTATGAGCACATCATAGCAGTGCCCAGTAAGTATAAAGACTAACCTCGGCGAAGTAGTGACGAGGAGTAGTCAAGACACCCACTGGTCTAATAAACTGAATAAGCATAAGTATAGGAATGACAGAACATGACATCTATCTAATGACTACACGATATGGCTAACATCATAGCAACTACATTAAGGAAGAAAAAACAACAAGTAATAACGGAACACCATAGTAAGACACAGAAGGGTGGACGGGAACACAACCCAAATCCAAAAATCACAACACCACAAGGGCAAGTAGTAATTCAGCACTGCAATAGTTTCCACATCAGGCCTTAGCCAACCATCCCAATAAACTAGTCAAATCCTTCAAGTGTAAATTGCACCCGCAAGTTTTTATATTGAAATCTTTAGAATATAATCCTTTCCAATAGGAAATTATTTTGAAATATATTCCCTTCAAATATAAACTTTTCAAATAAATATCCTTCAAACATACTTCTTCCAAGATATTACTTTTCAAATATAAACTTTCCAAATAAATGTCCTTCGAACATAATTCTTTGAAGATAAATGCTTTTCAAATAAATGTCTTTCAAACATAGTTTCTATAAGATAAATAATTTTTAAGTACATATCATTCGAGTATAGTTTCTTCAAGATAAATACTTTTGAAATATACTTTCCAAATAAATATTCTTCAAACATAATTTCTTCAAGATAAATACTTTTCAAATACAAATTTTCAAGTACATATCCTTCGAGTATAGGTCACCCCGTGACACCTAAGGATAGAAGATTAACAGCTCCGAACACAGATATATCAACAGAGGAATCTACCGGGATCCCGTCCGGTAGTCCCGAATTTATTATGCAGTACAAGGCGATCTCCCGGAATACGTCCGTAGTCCCAAAATAAATATGCAATGTTGGGGGATCTACCGGAATACATCCGTAGTCCCAAGATAAATATGCAGTGCTGGGGGACCTCCCGGAATACGTCTGTAGTCCCAAAATAAATATGCAGTACAGGGGGATCTCCCGCAATACGTCCGTAGTCCCAAAGTAAATATGCAGCGGAGACGACATAGATAACAGTTATAGCACGACGGAAAAACTCGTACATCATCACAACAAGTACAAAAGCAACAATGACAGTAATACAAAGTACGACGAGTAAACCAATTCAGGAACTTTAAATCACAAAGAAAACGGTAGAACTCATTCACAAGGAATGACCACAGTAAAGAAATGCTAGGCGTAAAGAGAATAGCTTAACAAGAGTAAAGCAAAAATGTAGCAACGATTTTACAATATTCAAATCAACAATAAGAAGCCAACGTGAGTCAAATAGTCTCAAATAAAGGCAAGTTATCTAAGGTAGAGGTTATCTGAACTCCTTTTTAGGTTGATCAATTACGAAAGGTTTCAACAATTCAATTAGGGATATGCAGCAGAAGATAATCGTAACTCCAATAAAGGCTAAGCAATTATAGGATGAGATAATAGTGATTTCAATTAAAGATAGGTAGTTTATGAAAAATATAGCATGACGATAGAAGGGTAAAATCTTCAATTAAGTCAAATAACCTTAAATTAGACAGTAAGAGGGAATCCTAAAGCAATTATCTTTAATTAAAGCATGTAGAAGTGAAACTAGCAAGTAGGAACCCAACGTATCAAGAACAACTGCATACACGGTAAATATAAGGACCTAAGAACCCTAAAGGCCAACTTCCCACAAATAAGTCCGAGCACGCACTCGTCACCTCACGTACACGGACTACAATCAACATAGAAGACTCAAATCCTAAGGGGTAGTTCTCCCACACAAGGTTAGGCAAGATACTTACCTCAAAGACGACGACCCGATACTCTAAAATGAATTCCTCGGGTGAAAAGACCTCCGGACGGCTCAAATCTAACCAAAATAACTTCAATGCACAAATAAAATTCTTAAGAAACTATTCCGGATCATAAAGTCTAAATCTTTAACAAAAAATCAAAAGTCGACCCAAAATCCGACCCTCAGTCCCGCATCTCGAAACCTGACAAATTTTATAAAATCCGAACACCCATCCCAATATGAGTTCAACCATACAAAAATTACCAAATTTCGATACCATTTCGTCTGTCAAATCATGATTTTTCATTTTAGAAATTTTCTTCAAAAACCAACACTTTCCTCAACCAAAAACACAAATTTAATGATAGAACTGAAGGCAAAATCATGGAATACATTAAACACTAGGTGAAGAACACTTACCCAATCGATTATCTTGAAAACCCCCAAAAATCGCTCCCAAATCCGGAGTCCAAAACTCAAAATATGAAGAAAAATAGACAACCCTCGACTTATCTGAATCTTCCAGGACTTCCGCACATGCTACAAACTTAGCCGCATCTACGCCCAAGAATTCTCTCCTGCGGCGCCGCACGTGCATTCCAATTCTCTGCATCTGCGGAGACTGCCCAGACCAGCTCCTCCCGCACCTGCGCCTCCTTCATCACTCCTGCGACCCTCTCACCTGCGCCCAAGGTCCGCAGGTGCGATTACACCAGAACTCAGCCCTCTCCAAAACCATGGAAATCATCCGCAACTCGTTCGAAACACACCCGGGGCCCTAGAGACCCCGTCCAAGCATACCAACAAGTTCTATGACCCAATATGGACCCACTAGAGGTCTCAAATCATCTCAAGCCACGACGAAACTACGAATCGCACCATGAATCGAGCTTATGAACTTTCGAATTTTCCAACTTCTAAAACTCGTGCCGACACCTATCAATTCAACTGGGAATGACGCCAAATTTTGCAGACAAGTCCCAAATGACATCACAGAGCTGCTCCAACTCTTGGAATCGCATTCCGACCCCGATGTCTCAAAAGTCAACTATGGGTCAAACTTCTCCATAATCCAAACTTCAATTTTTTTTCCAACTTTCGCTGAATTGCCTAAAATTACTCTACGGACCTCCAAATCCAAATCCGGACACGCGCCTAAGTCCAAAATCACCACACAGAGCTGTTGACATCATCCAAAACTTATTCCGGAGCCGTTTACACAAAAAAGTCAAATTCTGGTCAAATTTCACTACTTAAGCTTCCAAAACAAGAATCCTTCTTCCAGTTCGACTCCGAATTATCCGATAACTGAATCCAACCATGCAAGCAGGTCGATATGCATAATGTGAATCTTCTCAAAGCCTTATTCCACCGAACGGAGCTTAAATTCTCAAAACGACCGGCTGTGTCGTTACACTTTTTTTCAGCAGAGATAAATGGTTAGAGGCTGAATTTTGGTTTGAGAGAGTTTGCCTTGGTTAGTAGCCTGAGATGTTTTACGGAAGCGACAGACTTTGGTTACACCTCTATGTATGGCAGTAAAATAATGAGAATCTATTTTTCAAACAAGGAAAAAGTTGAGAAGTAATACTTAAAATAAATTGTAACCAGTCGTAGCTGGGTGAATGACGAGGATGCAGTTAAGGTGTGTATTCTCTATCTCATAAAATTCTTCCTCTTTCCTTCAGACAAAGACAATGCATGATTGATAGACCAATTTAGGTTCTATTTAGTGGACTCGGCCAGTATACAAACTACACATCGAGTAGTGAATCTTATACACAATTGCTTCAGTCTGTTAGGTACAAGATCAACCCTTTTATTCATTTTTATGTCATTCGAGGCTTTGCACTAGCTATGAAAATATGGTTGTATGAGTGTTGCTCTACCATCAACACTGATATAGCTACAAGGGTTGCTAATTCTATCCCTTGCATACTTATCTTGTCAGCTAGTAAAGACAAGATATGGTTATCTGCAATTGAAGATAGAATGATCAAACCAACATGGATCAAGGTAAATGGTTTTCATTTATGTGAAGACAATCTAATACAAATTATCTACAACTTTTATACATATTATGTCTAAGTCACTCACATTTGTTTTTTTCACTCAGTTCACCAACATAATTGAAGCACCAGAAGAGCTTTCAAGAATGAATTTGCCAGATAAAGTTGAATACATCCTTGAAGAAGTTGAAACCAAGTCCGAGCACCTGATAGATGCTACATCTCCATCCGAACACAAGCAGGCAATTGGAATAGATGACAAGAAAGATGTTCTGAAATAAATAAATAAATTAAGAAAAGATGTTGACAAGGTAACATATATACATAATCCTAGATGGTTTTTTTAATTTATGTTATGCAAATTATTTAATTAACTCTCTATATTTTAATATGTAGGTTGGTTCAGATATTTGATCTTTCAAGAAAGAGGTTTTTGAAGAACTAGGCAGCATTCGACTGCTACTCAATGATTCAATCAAGGCTGTTTTGCAGGTGATAAACAGTCAAAAGTATAATATTGATGCTAAGATTTCATTTGGAATATATTCATTTTCCACAACAATTTTTACCATGTCTAAGCTTATATTATCGTTCATAAAGTATATAGCCTAACAAATTAAATGCGTGCAGTTTGCTGTGAGTACTACAGAAAATGATGAGCACTCCAAAGAAAAAACAACCAACACTTTCCGGGCAGTAGTGATAAACCAATGCATGCTAGCAGCAGTAAAACATGCATCTACATTATATCTACAATATATGTACAATATATCTACATATATCTAGAACATATCTACATTATGTCTACAATATATCTACATATATATACATATCTACATTATGTCTACAATATATCTACATATTCCCTAAATTTGTATCAACTAATATGCATTATATTTTCAATGGTTTTATTAGATACATGGCACGTGAATGACATAGAAATTGAGGAGAATGTTCCTGTACGTGTTGATTTATCTTCCCAATTTGAAGGGGCATTTGATGAAGAGAATGCAGGTATGATTTAGTACATGTTATCATAACATTTCACAATACATTTTTCATATCAGCTGCAAGATAACATTTAAATAAATTTACTACATTTAACTATAATTTGTATGTAGTGATATTAGTGTTCACTACAAATTATCTACAATTTGATTAAGTTAAACATATTTACTGTAACAGTGAAGGAAGCTATGCCTGCAGAATCTCCAAAACAGGAAGCTACAATAAGCATTCCAGGAGAACAAAAAAATGAGGAGAAGGAGACAAAAATGCAATCTCCCATTCAAGAAGAGAACGTTATACAAGAAGGAGATGATTGTTGTCAAAATTTCAGTGGTATTATGCATTACATTCTAATTGTAATAGGTTTAATATAAGTTTAAATTTTCAATAAAGAGATGATGCAACATGTATTCTTATTTGTTTTAAATTTTTGTCACGACCCAAATTTCCAGCCCACGGGATCGTGATACTGCCTAACGCCGCACTTGCTAGGCAAGCCAATGTTAGAACTTAACTAACCATTTTCTTTTGACAATTTGCTTAAACACAATAGAACAATTCATAAAGGGAAGAAAATCTAATACTTTCCAATAAATGTAATCAGTAATGATATTCGATATGATAAAACGAACCACGAACTAAAACCAACTATATAACTACCTAGAGTCTGGTGTCACAGTTCACGAACTACTACAGAGTACTACAAATAAATGGGTTGAAAGACTTATATATCTATTTTTGAATGTAATAAAACAGTGTCTATAAAATTAAGAGAAGACTCCAGGAATCTGCGGATGCCAGCAGATCTACCTCGTGTCTCGGAATGATGATGTCAGCTACTAAAATCTCCTAACTGTGGCCGGTACCTGGATCTGCAAAAAAGAGTGCAGAGTGTAGTATCAGTACAACCGACCCCATATACTGAGTAAGTGTCGAGCCTAACCTCGACGAAGTAGTGACGAGGCTACAACGGGGCATTTATAACATAATGATGACAATATATAATAAAGCATGGAAGAAACTTCAAACTAAATAAAAACAATAATCTGTAGCAATAAATAAAATAACTCTGTTGCCTTTACCAGGTTTCAGCTATAACCAAATTCTCACATAGTTTCCCAATTTCCAAAGCTCTCTTTTTGAAATAACTGTAAGTGTAAAATATGAAAAATAGTAAAATAAAACAGTAGTTTTTCCAAACCTTTGTATTAAAAATCAGTAAAATATAAGTGTCCTCCCTTATTGCTCCTTGTTGCGGCGTGTAACCCGCTCCCACCTGTCCACCCTTATTGC
>MDKI01149935.1:0-30997 GCA_005239505.1 Nicotiana paniculata
TTTATATACCACTGGGAAAAATTGCCCTTCGCGTTCGCGGAAGGGAGGTCGCGTTCGCGAAGGATAGACTGGACAGACCATCGCGTTTGCGGAAGGGTGAACGCGAACGCGAAGAGTAAAAAGGCTGGGGTCCAGATTTTGACCTACGCGAACGGATGGGACATCACGCGATGAAGAAGACCTGCAAATCTACGTGAAAGCGGTCAAATGTATGCGAACATGAAGAGGAAAAGAGGGCTAAGTCCTTAGGGTCAAATAACCCTACGCGATCGCGAGGTAATGGATACGAACGCGATGAAGGAAAAGCTTAAAGCTTCACGAACACGAGAGAGGCGTCACGAACACGAAGAACAAATGGGACCTGCAACAGCTGAAGCAAACCAGCAATTTTTCCTAAGTTCCAAATCACTCTGAAACACCTCCGGAACACCCCCGAGCCCTCGGGGCTCCTAACCATTCACATGCACTAACTCAACAACATCCTACGAACTTAACCATGCGATCAAATCGCCAATATATCATCAAAAACAACGAATCAAACCTCAAAATCACTAGTTTTTCTTAAAACTTCATAAGCTTTCAAATTTAGAGTTTTAAGTCCGAAACACATCAAACGATATCCAATTTCAACAAAACTTCACAGAAATATCTTAAACCACATATAAGACCTGTATCGGGCGCCGGAACCAAAATACAAGCCTGATACCAACACATTCAACAAATTTCCATTTCACTTTTCTTTATAAGTTTCAGAAAAACAATTTCACTCAAAAATTCATTTCTCGGGCTTGGGACATCGGAATTCAATTTTGGACATACGCCCAAGTACCATATTTTCCTACTAATCCTCCGGGACCGTCAAATCATGGGTCCGGGTCCATTTATCCAAAACGTTGACCAGAGTCAAATTTACTCATTTTAATATCAAATTTTAGCATTTTTCACAGAACTTCATATTTAAGCTGTCCGGCTACACGCCCGGACTGTGCATGCAAATCGAGGCAACTACATATGAGGTTTTCAAGGCCTCGAAAGTACTGAATGGGTAATAAAAAAGGTGATGATCCCTTTTGGTCGTCACAAAATGAATCCTTCAAAGAGCAAATATTTCCATACCAAATATGAATGATGTTATTAGTTTACTCCGTGCCAATGGGATAAAGCGTGAATTGCAAATTCTAAGGGAGTACGGTACAATCTTTCTCAAGAATATCATACGGAGCCTATTTCGATCCGCCGTTACGTGTTTTTGCAAAAGACATGTGTTAGAGAGATTATCAAGAGAATCGGTTTAGGTATGTTAAGGCTAACCCTTCTTTCTTTTTAGCATGATCCATACGATACAAATGAAATGAGCAAATGCTCAACATTCATAAATGACTGTGTTCATAGATTTGCTAGATATACTTATGTTCTTGATTCCCCATGTGTCATATTATTCGATCATCTGTTCATGGGTCTTAGAAAATACGTAAGTTCATAAAGTTTATTTCATGATGTTAATCAGAGATATAATGGTCTTATGACACCCCGAAAGATTTTATTTATGTATTTCTCATGCATTGCATTTATTATATTGACCCATGACCAGATGGCTTTATATATATATATATATATATATATATATATATATGCGTATATATATATAGTCACAGGGACGTTTTCAGTCCGCCGAAAATGCTGCCCGTTGTGCGGCAATCAAGTCTCAACTTGGCTCAGCCTTACCCAATTTTGTTTCGCATTAGAGGTTTGGCATTTAGAATAATTTTAAGGCAACAAGAATAAACAAAGGCACAAGCAGATTTACGGCAACTCTTTCCCAACCTTTTATAATATATGAATTACAAAGGAAGCTCTCGAGTTTGGCCAAGGTGCTGCCACCCTTGGCAGACACCAACTCATAAAATAGCCGACTCTTGCACAAAACTGCCCCGTAAAGGCCCCCGCCTAAGACAATATGTGTTGCGTACTCGTTTGGCAAGGCAATGGCACATAATTTGCCATGCTCAAGTCTTGATATAGACACCCCTGATCAGCTGGTTATGGGAAAAGGTTATGGCGTTATATACGCTCCACCACCTGATCAGCTGGTATACATTGATGATATGATGGGATGCCCTCAGAGGCTTGACGATGTTGTGAAAGCATATACCCATGCATGGTATGACATTTCTACGCATATGCATGACATTATAATATTAAATGATTCACATAGCTATTCAGATGTTATGTTGAGTCTTTTACTCCATGTTTCTTTCATTACTATTGTCTACGGATTTTCATTTCTTACATACTCGGTACATCATTTTTACTGACGTCCCTTTTGCTTGGGGACACTGCGTTTCATGCCCATAGGTCTCGATAGACAGGTTGAGAGTCCTCCAAATAGGCTATCAGCTCAGCGGGAGATGTTGGTGCGCTCTATTTGCTCCGGAGTTGCTTATTTGGTTAGTATGATTTAGAAATGTATTGACTAGTATGTTGGGGCCCTGTCTCGACCTTATGACGTTTATGTACTCTTAGAGGCTTGTAGACGTATGCCATGTATATGAAAGATTGTATGGTTTTGTCGGCCTACTTCAATGTACGAGTGATCATTTTTTATCCTGCAGACCAATATGTCATATGTATAAGTTTGTATTGCCCCATGCTTCACTTGGGTTCATTTATCATAGAATGATACGAAAGTTACGTTACGTTGGTACTCGGTAGAGTAAGGTACTGGGTGCCCGTCGCGGCCCATCGGTTTGGGTCGTGACAAAAGTGGTATCAGAGTAGTTCTGTCCTAGGGAGTTCACAAGTCGTGTCTAGTAGAGTCTTGTTTATAGGTGTGTTCTTCACCACACTTATAAGCAGGAGGCTACATAGCATTTACTACTGTCACTCTTTCTTCTTACTCTTGATCGTGTGGTAGAGCCTAGTTGTAAGAACTCAATTTCCTAAACTCTATCTTATTCATAATATGACGATGCCTACATCCAGAAAGACGATTGGTAAGAGATATAGATGTGGAAGAGTTGAGTCAGAGGAACTCGATTTTTGCATCATGATTATGATGGATTAAGATGAGGTATTCAGCAGATCATGTGTGTACTAAGACGCGTGAGCTTCTTGATAAGGAGCCTTAAGATAAGAAGATAGACACAAGTTTCAGCAAGTAAAAGAAGCAAGGTAAAGAAGGGTACGAGGTACACAGTTAATAAAGATTAATAGTACTTATAACTCAAGCAAATAAAATAAGCAATCCGAGTTACTTTCAACGGTTACGGAGATATATACAATTAGTTACACCCATCTCAATTATGCCCTATGGGAGCTAACAAATATGGCTTAAGAGAAGTACGGGATATTAGGATCCGGTTGGGGTTAGAGTAACCCAAAATGGTGGATGTATTGTTACTGTTAGTTGACATTTTCGAAGGATAGTGCAAACGTGGTAATGGATCTCCTTGTGAGACACCTAGATGGTGCACTCTAAAATACTACAGCTACAAAGATAGGCACTAGAAGCCTGGAAGGGATAAATATTATCTTAGTATGGCTCATGTCCCTAGTAGAGAGATAATGTTAGGAAACCCGAAGAAACAATGGATGGAGCAAAGGGGATCTAAAAGCAAAAGAATATCTTGTTGAAGTTTTCAGAATAAAGTGATAGAGAGAAATGTTAGCATGAAATAAGAAGAGTGTGAATGAAGCATTATGAGTAAGATGTGATACATGGATGACAACGGTAGATAAAGAAAACCCAAAGTAATAGAAATCAGTATGGGCTGGTGAAAAGATAAACTAAACATGAATCCGGATTGGGTGATTTGATAATGGTCGACATCATGAGAATCTCAGATTGTGTTCCGGCGATATTGGAATGGACAACAGAAGAAGATTCATAAGAAATTCAGAGAATGGTCATTCAGGAAGACGCTTCCCTAAAGTAAGCAATGTGAGCAAAGTTAAGCTTAAGGGACTGTATGTGCCAGTTATACTAAGTATCGCCCTCGCGAGTAGGGGTTTTTGTTATCCTTGGTACAGAAGGATTTCCGCAAGGCGAGTAACGGCCATCGATGATGTGAAAAGACACCAGAGATGAAGAGGTAAAACATATATAGGTAGATCCTCGTGGCTCCAACTCTTAGTACTCCCCTAAAGGGGGGAATATGGAGTGATCAGGCATTAAATAAGAATTAAGTGGTTCTAGTGACTATGGAATGGTAAAGGAAGAATGATATAAAAATGCAAAAGGAATGAGATGGCACTTAAATCCTAAATATATAATTCGATTCCAGAACATTATTCAAACACGATGTCAAGGAAATGAAGTAAGGGTCCCTGCCTGAGATGTTATTGATAGATAAGGAGCCAATGCGAGATATAAGTTAAGACATTATTGATATTACGCGTAATATTGATATGAGAATGGGCCAATGAGTAGTTAATAATTGATTCAGGAAGATCCTAGTTATGGCTAAATAGGAGGTTACAAATGAGTTTGCAGATCGTGCAAGATAAACACAGTAAAACCCAATATAGTGAATTCAGCCTCGCAGTAATGTCATTGTAATACTTGAGATATATTCAGATAGAAGTCAGGGTAATTAAAGGTACCATATGAATGTTACGGGAATAAAAGAGAGTGCCACTGGGAAGACAGTCAAAATATCAATTCAAAAACAATCTACAAGCACAAGGGCATAGAGGCAAGTAACTACGGATAATTATAGGCGAGGAAGAACATCAAAAATTCCGCCGGATAAATGATCTAGTAAGCTCGCAACCTTGCAACAATCAGAGGGTCCTCCCTAAGTACTACAACAAAAGATTTTCTAAGGAAATAAGGAAGAAAGTTTCAACCTAAGCTCTGTAACCTAAATAGGGAATGGTCTTATGACAACAGTCTCACAACAATATTGTATGTACTCAATAAGAAAATGGCACCTGCCGTGGCTAATGAACGGGGAGAAAAATCAGAAGTGATATTCAAGATCATATGAGTTGTATGGAATTCCAATATGTGTGGGTACTAAGATAAGCTAAGTATGCACGCAACAAGGGGTCAGAAGGATCAGGAAAAGTAATAGTTTACGGTTAAAGAAAGCTGAGAAGGACGAAAGGAATTATCGATCAATGATCTAGAATTGGTTATGTTATGAACGCACTTAAGAGTTAGGAGTATTATCCATTCAACATATATGTTGACAATCATACAGCCGTAGAAGATTCCGGTATAAGTTAAATTGAAAGAATTAAGCCCAGGTCATAGACTAAGGATTGAATTGTTAAAGGAATCATGGATATTCCATAGCGCCCATGAAAGGCTAAAGGTAATAACTAATGACATGAGCCGCACATTGGAAGATAGCTTAACCCTACATAAAGTTGATTAGGGGGAAAAGGAAACTAAAGAGTTACATCAACAAAGTAAAACAAGAATCTTATTATTGGACCCATAAAAATATAGCGTGATTGAGAACATTACAGGATTACTCTTAGATATCAGAGTTACAAGAGAAATAGTACAGTAGCCATATTTTACAACAGATCTACGGTAAAGACAGTAGAAGAGTACTAGCCTCAAAAGAAGTCTGTATGAAGCTCCCACCGGATTGAGAATACACCAGAGGTGCAAGTACTATAATAAAGCTTCAAGTTGTGGATGTGAATTATATCGATGTGGAAGGGAGGTCATGAAAAAGATAGAAGATATGATGCGAGATTTTAAGGTAAGTAAGGCAAAGGTGAATAACGTATGAGTTACTCAAGTGCAGAAGGTGGTGGATAATCCATACTTCGGATAGAGGGATAGAAGCGCGGGGATTCAGTATCCAGGACTAATAGCGGCATCATCAGTAGCATATCTTCTTGCCTATGGTTACCAAGAGATCTAGCCAAGAGAGTAAAGAAGAATTAGAGATGATGGGATGTCTCGCTTGATATTCCAGAATAACATAAGGAAATCTATTGTGCAAAAAATTGAAGGGATGTTGCGAGTAGTATAAATTGGTATGTATAGGTCTCAAGCTAAAGTATAATAAACCGACAAGGTTTTATGACAGGAGTAAGGATAAGAAAGGGCGAGTGAGGAGGTGACGAGAAATGGATAAGTCCTCAGGATTAAGCCCATGAAAAACAAGAGAGCCTAAGACTAATAGCATTTAGAAGAGTTGAAATGATGCCATGTTAATAAATAAAGGATGACGTTTGGGCCTTCGATTGAGTTATGATTTGGAGAAAAAATGGGGGGGACATCATGAGTTGTACGGGACTAGAATAACCCTATAGGATGGATCACGTTAGGATGCTATGAAATATGGTTATGGAAGCATGGTACAGGTGGACCAGTCTAATCATTTCAGATGTTCTCCGATGAGATATGAGCCCTAGTAATTACAAGAGAGATATCAAGTTATCATTAGTAGATTGTAGATCAATATTGAGGTGAGTCAGCAATGAATGGATAAACGTGTCAAAGTATAAGATGAGATTAGGCCGTCATTCTTAAGATGAACAGTAATGAGGGAGCATCAAAGGACTTGGATTTATACATATGGGATAAGCAACAAAAGTAACCTGGAGTTTGGTAGCACACCTCAGTAAGGATAAATTGAAGTAAGAGTTGTTATAGTATAGTATGACCTACCTAGGTGCAGTAAAGTCATACGGATGGATAAACGAAATAAGTATAGCAATATTCGTGAGTTCAACAAAGTGTCGAATGAAGAACTTCAGTATACCTATAGATGCCCAAAGGGACAATTTCAAGCTCTGTATATGTTTAAAAAGTAAGTCCTAGAGAATAGCTAAAAGCTGGACGAAAAAGGAGAGAAGAGTCGCATAAGCGCATTTGCAAGGTCAAAGTCGTACAGGCTGCATGACAGAAGGTAGCAACAATTACGAGATCGGAATGACTCCGACCACAAGTCGTGGCTTGAGAAAGAGGCCTAAAGAGGGGAATGCCCTGGCCTTTGTATTTATCCATAGGATAATTGCCTGGATGGCAAAGAGAGTACTAAACCATTCGCAAGAGTTATGGGTTATGATATAACGATAAGTGCATCAGTCAACATTCGAGGACGAGTGTTCCAAAGGGGGGGGGGGGGAATGATGTTACACCCCAGGTTTTCGTACGTGAAAGTACGCCATAAGTAAACTGATGAAAGCTCACAAATGAGATGTTACATTCTGTATTTTTGTACGTTAAAGTTTCGTCGTAAGCTAATCGACGTAAGTTCGGGAATGGAATTTATTTTGAGATTATAAGCATTATGCTATTTCAAACAAGTGATGAGTAAACTCGTGAAGGTGAAAGGGTAAGAAAATCGAAGAAAATGAATTTCGTCGAAGTTTGACATTTTGGGATAAATATACGGCCCGAGCTAAATTTCAGGTATTTATAGACTAATACCATACAAGGTACCACATGACCATGATAGTAAGGTGTATAAGGTATGTTAAAAGTGGGTAGTATTTTAAGTAGTTTGAGATAATTCTTAATTATGTGGATAATTGGTTAATGGGAGATTAACAAGTTAATCAAGTGACTAGGGAATAATTAAATCAAATGTTTGTAGAATAATTACATCTCCAACATGGAAGCATCCCTATAACTTTTAAAGTGACTATTATATCTTACATAGGTGGCAAATTTAGAGAACTAAGGGGCTTAATCATCTAATAAGTGGGTCATATCCACTATAAGAGCTTTCCTACACTAGTGTTATGTTTTATTTTCCTTATATCTAAAGATCAAGAACAAAAGGATTGAGAGAGTGGCTGGTCGAAATGAATCCTTCAAAGAGCAAATATTTACATACCAAATATGAATGATGTTGTTTGTTGATTTCATGCCAATGGGATAAAGCGTGAATTGCAAATTTTAAGGGAGTACGGTTCAATCTTTCTCAAGAATATCATACACATTTTTGCCTATTTCGATCCGTTGTTACGTGTTTTCGCAAAAGACATGTGTTAGAGGGATTGTCAAGAGAATCGGTTCAGGTATGTTAAGGCTTTCCCTTCTTTCTTTTTGGCATGATCCATACGATACAAACGAAATAAGCAAATGCTCAACATTCGTAAATGACTATGTTCATATAAATGCTAGAGATAATTATTGTATACAGCTAAAATCGGAGATCCCGATTTTACGATCATTACGACGCTCAGAAGGCTCAAAGGTTCGAGTTTTGACATCGAGGGGGCATATCGAAGGCCCTCGACCTCGAGGCAGTGCAAATCAAAGATCAACGTGGAAAGGCGGGAAACTCCCAAAGGACACGTGGTTAAAGATGACAAAAATACACAAAATAGTACAAGCTCATACAGTGGCATTAAATGGTTGTACCATCTACCTCTCTTTACATTAATTACACATGTACTATGTTGGAATTCACCCTCATATATAAAGGGCACCCTTGTCATTTTGTAACACATATGTACTCAATATACAAGACTAAGAACATTTTCTGCTCTCTCATTCAAACATTCTCTATAATTGTCTCATTGATTTATTTTCTTTCATTTATTGTGTTCATTAATTGTTCTTCATTTATTATCCGTTATTAACCATAAAGAGGCCATATTCGAGGCCTTCAGTGTTGTTATATAATTCTGGACGGTCCTTTGTCAGGCTCCCGGGCTCGACCTCGAGGCCCATTCAGACCGACCTCGAGACCCCATCTCTCAACTGCTCGATTTGCATAATCTCATTATCCTTCGCTTTTACTTCGTTTTCTCGCCTCTCACTTAGCATCTACTGCCTAAACAACTGGTACTAATATAGATCACGTATTTTTAGAACCACAAAATCAAATATAATTGTAATTACCATTTTGAAGGTAAACAGTTTGGCGCCTACCTTGGGCTAAAAATAATAGTGATTGTTTTAGTGTTGGTTTCCTGAAAACACAAGTCATTCTTTACACTTTCTCTTGTCCAAAAATCTTCAATTTCAGGTCAAAAAATGTCTAACTCAGTAAATGCTAAAGCAACGGTCCTGAGAATCACAGAGAGAACGGTGCAGCTGCTTCAGGCACCAGCATTGGCAAAAACCCTGAAGGTGCACCAATACAAATCCCCGTTGATGAAGTCTCACGCAACGCTCGACATGTTGATATAAGCTCTCATACAGACGGAAGTGTGCGCGAGGGGGACCAACATGAAGCACAGAGGGACCCTGCTCAAAGGGAAAGAGAAGTTAGCCTTCACGTCATTTTTGAGGTGTTTCAAGCACAACAAGTGACTATTGCTCAGCTGCAAAGCCATCAAAAAACTCCAAGCACAGCACCACCGGAAACGGCTCCTTGAGGTGAAAAGGAACCGGAGAGGTCGAGCAACAACGGGTTAGCAGATGATCCAGCTATCATGAAGATGCTCGAGGACCTCACGAAGAGGATTGAATCATGCAAAAAGAAGATAGAAGCCAACGGCAAAAAGGTGAGACCTATAAATCGAGGGTCATCCCACGGCCACCACCGATTCCCAAGGGTGTAGATTCGAAGAAGTTTGTGCAAAAGTCATTCCCATCGAGTCGGCTCTGAAGCCCATCCTGAAGAAATTCAGAATGCCCGATCTCCCAAAATACAACGGGACCTCGGACCCTAAGAACATTACTGCCTACACTTATGTTGTGAAAGGGAACGACTTAAGAGATGACGAGATTGAATCAGTTCTATTGAAAAAATTCAGAGAAACACTATCCAAAGGGGCCATGATGTGGTATCATAATCTGCCCCCAAACTCGATAGATTCATTTGCCATGATGGCGAACTCCTTTGTGAAGGCGCGTGCTGGTTCCATTAAGGTCGCCACATGGAAATATGATGTCTTCAAAGTCAAACAAAGAGAGAACGAGATGTTGAGGGAGTTCGTATCCTTCTTCAACTAGAACAAATGGAATTACCACCAGTCTCCGACTATTGGGTAGTGCAACCCTTCACTCAGGGCTTGAATGAACGAAGCTCGATAACTTCAAAGCAGCTGAAACAAAACTTAATCGAGTACCCCGTCGTGGTTTGGGAGGATGTACACAACAGATATCAATTGAAGATCAGGGTCGAGGATGACCAATAAGAAGCCCCCTCGGGCTCGGTGTATCCTAGCAGAGTCTTGGCAAAAGAATTGAGACTTCCAGAAAAAGAGCCAAGGCCAAACAAAGAAAGGTATCAACCGTACATAGAAAGTCAGAGAAATATCCCGAGGTGCAACATACCTCTAAGTGATCAAAGGTTGGACCGAGGCCAAAACCCTCGGGGGTTTATAAACAAAGTAGGGTTCGACAGGCACACAGGGCCGATAGAGGCACCCCGACTATCGAGTACAATTTCAACATTGACGTTTCAGATATAGTATCGGTCATAGGTAAAATCAAAGAAACCAAATGGCCAAGACACATACTATTAGATCCTTCGCAAAGGAACCCTAACCTGATATGTGAATTTCACGATACGCACGGACATAGGACTGAAGACTGCAGACAGCTCCGAGAAGAGGTGGCCCGACTGATTAACAAAGGGCACCTTCGAGAGTTTCTCAACGACCGAGCCAAAAACCAGTTCTGGGAAAGAGACGCAAACAGGAAAAATGAAATAGAAGAACCACAGCATGTCATCCACATTATTGTTAGAGGATTCAACGTCCCTTAGGGACCCATTTTCAAACGAACAAAAGTATCCATCACCAGGGAAAAGCGAACTCGGAGCTACATACCTGAAGATGCTCTTTCATTCAGCGAAGAGGACATTGAGACCTTGTCTCAACCTTATAATGACGCACTGGTAATTTCTTTTCTTGTAAATAAATTTCAAATTAAATGTGTGCTCATGGATCTAGGTAGCTCGACGAACATAATTCGGTCGAGGGTGGTAGAGCAACTTGGGTTGCTCGACCAGGTTGTGCCTGCCTCCTCTGTCCTCATTAAATTCAACATGGCGAGCGAAACAGCAAAAGGGGAAATCATCCTCCCAGCCAGCGTGGCCGGTACAATTCAAAACACCAAGTTTCATGTCATCGAAGGTGACATTAGATACAACGCATTGCTCGGAATGACATGGATTCACAGTATGAGGGCGCTACCGTCAACCCTTCATCAAATAATGAAGTTCCTCACACAGGATGGAGTAAAAACGGTATACGAGGAACAACACGCAGCAAAATAAATGTTCGCAGTGCACGATGTGGCGCCGATGCCGGCACCTTCTACATCAAAGGAGCCAAAAAACAAGCAAGTAGCCGATTAAGCAATCACAAACTGCATCCTCAATTAAAGGACCGCGCCGCGTCCTTGGAACGAGTTACTAAAGCATATCGAGGCTTGAACGCCACCATAGTTAAGGTACAATCCTCTCCCTCTTTCCTTCACATTTCACACTAACCTATGTGCAGGTGTTCGATTGAAAAGAATCGGAGCAACCTCCAGCTCGAAGGCCTTAGGTTTTAAAGCATGTGTTGCACTCTTTTTCCCTCACATCGTATTTTATCCCAAATGGGTTTTACCGACGAGGTTTTTAACGAGGCAACACCCATATGCTACCTGAGGTGAACTCACCAAGTAAAGGCTTCTCTCTGATCAACCTCAAATACTGAGGGGCAACCCCCCGAGAGATAACTAAAATATGCCAAAGAGGGTCTCGACAGGAGAATGATGTATTGGACCAAACGGTCGAATGAACCGTGTCCACATAGAGAAATCAAACCCTCGATGGTGAAAACATGTATACTTGTACCAATTAATCGGGGAAGAATCTTTTATCATCAAAACACTTCGCGCATCAGAGAAGTTTGCTATTTTCTCAAGACACGGCCCCAAGGCCCAAGATTTACCAACCACTCGAAACCCGTCCTCGACATTCACCCCATCGAGTCCCCAAAAACTTGAAGCCATAAGACCTTAGGGCTGGCAACATCAACAACATAAGCCCTCCATGAGGCAATATCAACTCCAACTCGGGGACTGTCGGCTCACCAATCTATCTAACTCGAAGCCGTAAGACCTCAAGGACGGCAACTTCGAACTCATAAGCCCTCCACGAGGCAACATCAACAGCATAAGCCCTCCATGAGGGAATATCAACTCTGGCTTAGGGACTGTCCTCGACAGTCGACTCATAGTCGTAAGACCTCAAGGCTGGCAACTTAAAACTCATAAGCCCTCCATGAGGCAACATCAACAACATAATCCCTCCATGAGGCAATATCAACTCCGACTCGGGGACTGTCCTCGACTGTCGGCTCACCAAGCTATCTAACTCGAAGCCGTAAGACCTCAGGCCCAACAACTTCGAACTCATAAGCCCTCCACGAGGAAATATCAACAACATAAGCCCTTCATGAGGCAATATCAACTCTGACTCGGGGACTGTCCCAGACAGTCGACTCATAGCCGTAAGACCTTAGGGATGGCAACTTAAAACTCATAAGCTCTCCATGAGGCAACATCAAAACTATAAGACCTCAAGAAAGGCATGTACTGACTTATAAGACCTTAAAAAGGCATAATCCTGATATCAAAGTCAAGGTTATATATCACTTATAAGACCCCAAAAAGGCATACCTCGATATAGACGCCGAGGCTATTTCACTCGGGGACTAAAAGGCTACGGCCAAATACAATGACCACCATCATAAGGCTCCGGCCAAACTAACGTGACTCGGAGACGTCCGACATTCTCCATAAAATCACAGGCCTGTAATTACTTCAAAAAAACTTCGAAAAGAACCGATTAAGGGTCGTACTGACCTAACGCGTAAGAGCCCAAGTCGCCAGCTACACCAAAGGTCGTACCGACCTAATTCCCAAGTTGCCAGCTACACTGAAGGTCATACCAACCAAATGCGTAAGAGCCTAAGTCGCCAGCTACATGTCATACCGACCCAAAACGCCTCAGGGATGATTTAAAAACCTAAGGGCCGATGAGCTCGAGTCGAATTCGACTCGGAGACTGAGCCCGTTAAATAAAGCATCTAAGGGCAAAATACGTAAGAGCCTGAGTCGCCAGCCACACTAAAGGTCGTACCGACCCAATTGCGTAAGAGCCCACGGGCCAGCCGAAAAAGCCTCAAGGCCAATTTATAACCCCAAGGGTTCCATCTCAAAGTCCAATTCATCGGGCTAATTATCGACAAGAATATATGTGTGTGTGTGTGTGTGTGTGTGTGTGTGTGTGTGTATTACAATGTTTCCACATGAGTCTTTACAAAGAATAAAGAAGGAAAACCTAATCTGCTCTAGGGACCAGCTCCCTCGCAAGCCTTCAAATACCAGCATCGGCATCGGAAGAAAGGAAAAACTTGGCGTCGATCTCATCCGCCTTGGACTACTTTATTTCTTCCAAGAGATCAAAGCCCCTAGCATGAATCTCTTCGAGCGTATCCCTCTGAGACCTACATCGGGCATACTCATTGCCCCTCCTCTCTCTGTCAAAAGCTCCCCTCATCTCAGCCCAAGCATCAGCAGCATCTTTGAAATAAATGGCCACCTTCTTATCGGCCTTTGCTCGAACTTCTTCAACTTCAGCCCGGGCGTCCACGACCTCGCCCTTTATATTTAAAAGATCAGTCTCGAGCTTGACAATCCTACTCGTCTGAATTAAGTTATCTTCTCGAGAATTACGAAGTTGTATCTCGAGGGCAGCAGCCTTGGCCAAAGCATTCCTTTGGGCCTTAACATGAACACCTATTTGTGCCTTCAACGCATGGCATTCGGAATTCACTTGCCCGACCTCGCCCCAAAGGCGTTTCAGCATTTTTGTTTTTCTCTACAGCTGAAGCACCGAAATATTAGTTTCCAGAAGCGGGAAAGGGAACATGCACTCCTTCAGGATAAGGGTTACCTGACGCTCGAGATTGCCTTCATAATTTCGACTTCGATGCATCTCTGTCCGAAGATGTATCAACTCTTTCGTCTTCTTATTGCAAAGAAGCTTGAGAGATTTTTCCCTACCCAAAGCTTCCCGCAACCTGGTCTCACAGCGAAGCAGCTCGAACTTGAGTTTGTCAAAAACCTACAGAAGAGAAACTTCAGTTTAAAGAATGAAGATTCATAGTTGAAAAGCCAACAAGATCGATCAAAACTCACCTCGGAACAGAGCCGTTGGCCTCCTCAAAAGTTGAACATGCATCTACTGGCCTGGCCCCAACGGCCCCAGTTGAAAAGCTCTCAATTGGGGCATGCCCACTCGAAACCCCACTTGGTTCGGGCGGCCCCTGGTCCCAAGCGTCCCCCGAAGTACCTTCGAGGGCAGAAGCAGACGATGGTGGAGAACTCTTGCTCTTTCTCTCCTGAGGAACCTCTTCTTTGAAAATTAGAGGTCTCAGGCCTGACAGAATAGGCAACCTCGGAAGGGCCCCCGGCTCGAGCCATAGACAAAGAATCATCCTCCCGAGGAGAGCTGATGTCCGCAGAATGATCGATGTATATAAAGCTCTCCTCAGTGACGTCATCTCCTTTATGTCTCCGAGAAGGCCTCATTGAGAATGTCCTCATCTGTAGAGGATCTTTTTTGCTTATTGTCCTCCCTTGAGCCTTCCCTCTCCTCGAGGGGGCACGGTCTTATTTCAGAGAATCCATCAACACCTGCGGTGGCAGATTTAGTACACATAAAAGAAAGCGCTCCTCAAAAGACAACCAGAGGACTCATACCGTGGTGCTTTGCTTCCCATATACCCTTCGACAGATCACGCCACTTGCGTTCATCATATGTTGAGGAAGCTGCCAGCCTCCAAGTCCAATCCGCAAGATTGGGGACCTCCTCCGGTATCCACGGGACCGCTGAGAAAGAGAAAAAGAAACACCCTTATAGATCGATAAGAGCAAAGGACACTAAGATACGGCATGGTATATACGTTTGAAGTTCCATTTTTTGGAAAATGGCTAGAACTTGGCAGGAATGATATCGACGGTCCTCACTCGGACGAACCGACTCATCCATCCTCCATTCCGGTCCTCATCATCGCTGGCAATGAAAGGCCTGGTGGACCAGCATCTTAACGCAATTAGTCCATGACAATGTTGGGGCTGATATAATCTAATAAGGTGGCTAAGGGTAAGCTCGAGCTCAGTCGTTTTGGTAAAGTACCTCATGATCAACACTATCAGCCAAAAGGACGGATGAATCTGAGCCAGGGTGACTCGGTACCTTTTGCAGAATTCGAGCACAAATCGGTCGAGGGGAACTAATGTAAATGGGTACGTATACACAGTCAAGAATCCTTCTACATGATTCATAATATTCTCTTGTCGGGAAGGTATCTGCAGCATCACGTTTTCTCCCCATCGGCAGTCTCTTCTCACGTCCTCGAGGTAACTCTCCTCTAGCGATCGAATAAACCTCAAAGCGTGCTCTCGATGGCCCGGAGCATCGAAGTGTTTCTCTAATACAAAGTCTTTCTTTGGAGCAAAACAGCACGAGGTCAACTCCCCATACGCCGGCGGTGTATTACCGGCCAGGCTAGGAGAAGAGGTAGAATTTCCCTCTTCTTGGTGAACAGATTCGGGCACGGTAGCCACAACTACTAAAACAAAGGTAAAGAGGAAGAGATGAAAACAGTTTCGTAAGATGAGAAAAGGAAGAGAACGTTGAAAGGAAAGTTAGTTTTGCAAAGTTGCATGACTTAGAATGAAGAGGAAGCAAGAATATATATAAAGCAAGTGGTGGCTATTCAACTACTTTGAAAGCCATTTAATTTTGGAAAAGTTGTCATAACGTTTGGGGAAGTGTACCGGTGGGGCCACCTCGTCACTTCTCGGTTATGTCACATAAATGACGCTGTCATACGGCACTCGAGGGATCGAAGCTCCCATGCCGGCCTAAAGTTGAAAAGGTGTCCGATCTCGAGGGGATCTATTATTGAAAGTACGGGTTCCGAAGGGCTAAAAATCGAAGCTTGAAAGTCAACCTTTGCGTAAGCATTGCAGGACAAAATTTGGGAGATATAACAAAGAGATATTTTATTTCAAAAAATGCATTTACAATGGTGTTTCTACAAAATATTCCCCCGAAGCTCCCATATACAGAAAAGGGAAAAAGCAAAACAATAGGAGTATCTACTCTTCACCTTCGCTGTTGTCCGAGCCGCTTTCAGAGCCATCTGATGTAGTCGGCGTTGTCGATTCTTCTTCCAGGGCCCTCGCTTCTTCGATCTCGGCAGAGAGATCGATGCCCTTAACGCTCACTTCCTCGAGGGCTTGCCTCCTAGCTTGTATGTGGGCATGAGCAACTGCCCGAGCCAGTTTAGCTCGGCTTTCTCGGATATCTCCTTGGCCCGGTCATTTGCAGCAGTAGATCCCTCTTGTATGAGGAGGCAAACTCATCGGCCTCAGACTTGGCTGCAGAAAGTGTAGCAGCCTCCTCCTTAGCACCTCAAAGAAGGTCTTGAATTGAGGATAGCCTTCCCCGAAGCGCGTCCCTCTCTGAAGTCGCGACATTATTTAGCCGAGCCAGCTCGAGGATTTTGACGTCCTTGGCCGCAACTTCCTCTCAGAGCCGCTCCACCAGGGCGTCCTTCTGCCTAATATGAAAAGCACAGAAAATAAGTCAATTAGCACCAAGCATCGCAACTAAAAATAAAAGTGTGGGTACCAGCATACCTGCTCGGTGAAGTTAGCCCTTCTCGGAGCGCTCTCTCCAAGCTTGCCCAGAGGTTGCTCAACTCCTCCTCCTTTCGGTCACATAAAGCCTCTAGCTCGACCGACTCCGACATAAGCATCTCAAGCTCCTCTCCATGATGAGTCAACTCATCTTGCATCTTGGAGAAGGTTTGGTCATACAGCTTCTTGACCTGCATCACAGAGAAGGAAAATCAGAAAACAAGAATAGAAAATCAAAGAACAGCACATTGTTTCACGAATGTCACCTATTTTTGGAGCCTCTCGGGCTCCTTGAGGGCAACGCTGGCATCAACATCGGTCTCCTCCTCTACCCCCTCGAAATAGTCTCTAAATGCATCATCCTCTCCACGAGAGGTCTCCAAACCGGGAACATTCCTGACTTGGGCATCTCGTATCTCCCCTGGAGAAAATGACGGGCTTGAGTGAAATCCACCGGCAATATCAGCCTCCATCGAGGCTTCTTCCCGATCCCGGAAAGCTCCAGTTGAAGCCCTCCGAGTTCCTTAACACGGACTGTGCCACGTCCGATGAGCGTCTCGGGGACAGCACCCAAACCCTCCTTGAGGGTCTGACACACGACGGTCCGCATCGGCCACCTCCAACTCAGCATACGATCGCCCAACAACTCTCGAAGCATTAGCGCTTCGCTTTGCCCTTTAGGCTCTCAGCGGCCGTCGAGGATAAGACTGTGGCATCCGTCTTGGGCTTCCGAGCCTTTGGCCCTTTTGATTTTGGAGACTCCGTCAAGGCCTCTTTCTTCCTTTTCTTGTCTTTGGCAGTCTTCGGAGCCTTTTCCTCACCAGGTGGGGGCGGTCTCATTAGCACACCTTCGCCATGGCCTACACAAGCGTGTTATATCAAAAAACACCACCATCGAGAGTACTTACAAAGAATGAGAAAATAATAGCAACGAGCGCATACCATGGTTCTTAGCCTGCCACCGTGTCTTAGTCAGATCGCGCCAAACAAGTGTGTTGTATGGAAAGGCGGAGTCCAAAAGCCTGATCCACCCTGGAAGGTCCTGGACCGCGCTGGGGAACCAGACAGTGGCTACACAGTCGGAAGAAAGAGTATTTAGAATCGATAGATAGAAAAATGAGGTGGTAAAGCATAATCAAATGGGGATACTTACGTTTCATATTACATTCCTCCAGGAACGACATTTCTATCCGCAGAGATGATGTCCGAAGTCCTGATTCTAACAAATCGGCTCATCCATCCCCGATCTTTATCCTCGTCGATGCAGGCGGGGAACGCCTTGGCAGACCGGCGGTACAGTTTAATTAGGCCCACGTGGAAGAGATGAGAGTTGTACAATCTGATCAAATGGTCGAGGGTGAAAGTCATTCCCTCGACCATGTTGGTAATATGTCGAAACATATATACGATCCTCCAAAAAGAGGGATAGATTTGACCGAGTGTCACTCGGTATTGACGGCAAAAATCAAGAATCACCGGGTCAACCGGTGCAGAAGAAGAATCTATGGGGACAAGGTAAAGGGGCATGTATACGCTGAGAAAGCCAGCCTTATGCGTGACTATGCTTTTGTTAGCTGTAGGGACTTCTACTCGAGTCGCCTCCCCCCAACGGCAGTCAAGCTTTACCCTCTCTATATCTGATACCACACTTATGTATCGGGACATGGGCTCGCATCGGCCCGGTGTAGAATGGAGTTTTTCAATGCTGAAGTTAGAATGGTGTCGAAAGGGCCAGGGATGCATTGCTCGATGATAGGAGGAGTTTTTGACATGCCCTTAGACGGGCGTGATGAAGAAGCAGCTCCCTCTTTTTGTGGAACCGTTTGGAAGTTTTTGCCATGATTATAATCGAGTTTTGAAGTAAGAAGACGAAAAAACAAACACAGATAGAAGATAAGAATGGAAAGCACTTAGTAAAAGTTTGAATGTTTGAAGAAGATGTAAAATTATGAAAAAACAAGTGATTGAAGTATTTATAGAGGCCCTTTGGGCATGCTTGAAGCGGAAGGGTCGAACCTATAACCGTTCGTAGGCTTCTCGAGAATTCTGTTGACAGCGACCTCTACGCAGCTTTTTATGTCACATCATTTAATGCTCTGAAGGAATTGATGTCATATGAGGGGTGTCAGAGAGGCAAAAAGTCAAGACCGTTTCTTATCACTTCATTGTAAGAAACACGGGGACTATCTGTATACGGCTAAAATCAGATAGCCCGATTTTACGATCATTACGATGCTCAGAAGGCTCGAAGGCTCGAAGGTTCGAGTTTTGGCATCGATGGGGCATATCGAAGGCCCTCGACCTTAAGGCAGTGCAAATTGAAGATCAGCGTGGAAAGGCGGGAAACTCCCAAAGGGCACGTGGTTAAAGCTGACAAAAATACATAAATAGTACAAGCTCGTACCGTGGCATTAAATGGTTGTACCATCCATCTCTCTTTGCATTAATTACACATGTTGGATTCCCCCTCATATATAAAGAGGACCCTTGTCATTTTGTAACACACATGATACTCAATATACAAGACTAAGAACATTTTATGCTCTCTAATTCAAACATTCTCTATAATTGTCTCTTGATTTATTTTCTTTCATTTATTATGTTCATTAATTGTTCTTCAATTATTATCCGTTATTAACCATAAAAAGGCCATATTCGAGGCCTTCAGTGTTGTTATATCGTTCTCGACGGTCCTTTGTCAGGCTCCCGACCTTGAGGCCGACCTCGAGGCCCATTCAGACCAACCTCGAGACCCCATCTCTCCACTGCTCGGTTTGCATAATATCGTTATCCTTCGCTTTTACTTCATTTTATCGCCTCTCACTTAGCATCTACTGCCTAAACAACTGGTACTAATATAGATCACGTATTTTTAGAACCATAAAATCAAATATAATTGTAATTACCATTTTCAAGGTAAACACTTATATTCTTGATTCCCCATGTGTCATATTATTCGATCATCTGTTCATGGGTCTTAGAAAATACGTAAGTTTATAAAGTTTATTTCATGATGTTAATCAGAGGTATAATGGACTTATGACACTCCGAAAGATTTTATTGATGTATTTCATGCATTGCATTCATTTATACATGTACATTGACCCATGACCAGATGGTGTTATATACGCGTATATATGTATATTATATGTATATGGGATATGGGAAAAGTTTATGACGTTATATACGCATCACCACTTGATCAGCTGGTATACGTTGATGATTTTCCCACAATGGCAGAAATGATATGATGGGATGCCCTCAGAGGCTTGATGATGTTATGAAAGCATGAACCCATGAATGGTATGATATTTATACGCATATGCATGACATTATAATATTAAATGACTCACAGAGCTATTCAGATATAGATGTTGAATCTTTTACTCCATGTTTCTCTCATGAGTATTACTTACGGATTTTCATTCCTTATATTCTCGGTACATCATTTGTAATGACGTCCCTTTTGCCTGGGGATGCTGCATTTCATGCCCGCAGTTCTCGATATACAGGTTGGGAGTCCTCCAAATAGGCTATCAGCTCAGCGGGAGATGTTGGTGCGCTCCATTTACTCCGGAGTTGCTTATTTGGTTAGATGATTTAGACATGTATTGACAGGTATGTCGGGGCCCTGTCTCGGCCTTATGACGTTTATGTACTCTTAGAGGCTTGTAGACGTATGTCATGTATATGAAAGATTGTATGTCTTTGTCGGCCTACGTTCAATGTACGAGTGATCATTTATTATCTTGTAGGCCAATATGTCATATGTATAAGTTTGTATTTTCCCATGCTTTACTTGGGTTCATTTACCTATGATAGAATGATACAAAATATACGTTACGTTGGTACTACTTGGTTACATCAGTGTCATCAGGTGCCATGAAGGATCTTGGGGCCCCGAAGTTGTCTTCCTCATCTGTTGGATGTTTATCCCTTTTTCCGGATCGGCCGGGGTCGAGAACTGTGATTGCTATTTGTTGTCTTTCTCTTCAATCGGTCCCTTATCCTTTGATGTCGTGATCACTTCCTCGGCGGTGAACATCTCCTTTGCAGTCGATTGTCCCCGTAAACTGTTTTGATTCCTCTCAGCGTTGAAATTTTTTTCAACGCTCGGTGCAAGTTCGACGGTACTGCCCTCATGCTATGAACCCATGATCTTCCGAACAAGGCGTTGTATCTCATGTCCCCCTTAATCATAATGAATTTTGCTTGTTGAGTGGTTCTGGCCGTGTTGTCTCGCACACCATATTGAATCTGTTCAGCACCCGGACTACTGGCATGATCTGGTCCAACAACTCCAGTTGCTCCACGAGCCTTCATCAGATGATGTTGGCCAAGCTACCTTGATCAATTAACACGCACTTAAATCGAGATTTATTAATAAGTACAGATATTACCAGTGCTTCACTGTAAGGTTTAATGATCCCTCAGCATCTTCATCACTAAATGAGATGGATCCTTCCGGAACATAGTCTCGAGTTCATTTTTATCTTGTGATGGAGACTTTGGTGCGTTTTATCGTCAGCCCTTGGGGAACGTCCACTGCTCCAATAATCATATTAATCATATATTAGGGTTCTTCCTGCTCGACATGTTCGTTGGCGTCCATGTTCCTGAAATGATTTTTGGCCCGCTCGCTTAGGAATTCTCGAAGATGCCCATTCAAACTAGTCACTTCTTCCATTAATTTTCAACAATCCTCGGTTAGGCCCGTGAGTACTGTGATATTTGCATATCAAACTGTGATCCATTTGTGCTGGATCAGACTGAAGCGGCCTTTCCCATTTGGTCTCCTTAATGCGACCTATGGATGACACTATGGTTGTTGCATCTACGCTGAAGTTATACTCCGATAGCCTCGGGGCATCTCTGACTCTGGATGATCTGTTGAGCCCCTATTCACCAACCCTTGAATTCTTGGACCCTGATCATTTCTTCTATCGTTCCTGGTCGAATAGCGACATGGTTTATTTTCCTTCTATATGAGTTGTAAGGTTGGTATCAGTGTCGGGGTGGCCTCGACATCTGATCCACTACTTTTTGAGACTTGTCGTTCACTTTATCGGGATAAACTGACCCCAATGGGGTCCCTAATTGGTCATCCTCGACTCTGATCTTTTACTGATACCTGTTGTGGACATCGGCCTAGGTAACCACTAGATATTTTACCAAATTTTGCTTCGGTTATTGAGATGGAATTGAACATCGGGGGTTGAGCCCCTGAGTAAATGCCTCAACGACCCAAGCGTCCGCAACCGGTGGTAGGTCCATCCGTTCCACTTGGAACCTTGACATGAATTCTCTGTTTGACTTTGAATAGGTTCGATTTCCTCGTCTCAAATTTAATAGATCAATATAGTTTTGAGGTAATTTATAATACCGTATCATCGCTCCCTTGGATAGGGTTTCCCCAAATTTCTTCAGCAACACCGACTCGATCTTATCATCCTCAAGGTCGTTTCCTTTTATAATGCATGTGTAGGAGGTCTCATGCTCGTTTGGATCTGTGGTCCCATTGTATTTGGGAATATCGGGGATCCAGAATCTGCTTTGGTTCCACGCTCAAAACATCCCCCTAGTGATATTGTCCGCTCTATGCCTTGGCCCTCACGGGTTTAAAACGTGTCACTAGGGTCTAAGGCTTGTTAACTTATATATCCAGCATCCCTCTTGTGTTTTGCCGATGTGGGACTCTGTCTAAAGTCTGGGGTGTTACATACACCCCCTCTTATGGACTCAACGTCCTCGCTCAGGTTTGCCCCATCGCATGGGATTCGCCTAGACTCAGCATTGAGGTTTGTCCCACTAACCGGGATTTGCCTAGAGTCAGTTGAACTCTGACCCACCATCGGCATGGCTGACACAAGAGTGACTCTGATACCATATGTAACAGCCCAGTCCGCGAGTGATATTGTCTGCTCTGGGCCTAGTCCCTCACAACTTTAAAACGCGTCATTAGGGTCTGAGGCTTGTTAACTTATATATCCAGCATCCCTCTTGTGTTTTTCCGATGTGGGAATCTGTCTAAAGTCTGAGGTCTAACTCTTATGGACTTAGCGTCCTCGCTGAGGTTCGCCCCACCATGTGGGATTAGCCTAGACTCAGCACTGGGTTTGCCCCGCCTAACCGGGATTTTCCTAAACTCAGTTGAACTCTGACCCACCATCGGCAAGGCTCACACACAAGAGTGGCTCTGATACTAAGTTCGTCACGACCCATTTTCTAAACAAGTCGTGACTGGCACCCAATTACTAAACATGACCGAGCGAACCATCTGTGCTTATCAAATATATTATAACTTCAAATTTTATTTGCAACAAGACAATACTTTAACCAAATACTTTTGATTAATTTCAATATTTAAAATAAATCAACTCCAAAACTTTATTCATAGTAACTACTGAAATATTGCTTAGTTATTATCAAAAACATCTAAATTTTAACCCACCGACTGTGTCTATGAAGCCTCTATTGATAAACTGACGCACTGCTCCGGACATGAGATTGCCTGGCTAGTTCTCCAAGTAAAAAAGGAAATAACAAAATAAAGATGACTCTAAGGAATACTCCACGAACAAAAGTGGAGCTCACCAATAACACTGGAAGAGAGGGAAGTCCTAACCCGTAGCCTGCTCGCTTGCAAAACAGTTCCTACGTTGTACCGTAGACCAACATAGGTTCCCAAAAGAGAATGTCAGTACCATCCATTGTACTCAGTGAGTCTCAACAACAAGGGGAGAAACTTTAGTAAAACATACATTACGAGCAAAGATTCTAAATGCATGCAAAACATAAGGCTTCTAAGAACTATTCTAAAATAATTGCAATATACCAGTTTATGAATATTCTAAAAGAAATTCCTTTCTTTTTCTTTCTTATAAAATACTTCACCTTATACTTCGGGAGTTCCAACTATCCTGACCTATTTTTTTCTTAGTCACCGTGTGATCGGCACGGGTCAATCCCAACCTGATCGAATAGGCCCAATCCACAAGGTACCACTCGCTTCATGGTTCTCAGCTCATGTATCATATCTTAGCATGGCTAAGTAAATTCTCAGCAACGAGACCCTCAGTTCGTGTGCTCCCTACTTTGGCACAAGTAGTTTCAGGAAGTCAACGCCTTGGTCAGGACCTTCGGCCTATATGATGAACCCTTCTCAGAATAAAGGATACTCCCAAATATCTTTTCTTTCTAAAACTTCTTCTTGGGACTTTTCAAGTCTAAATCTTTTTTTTATTTTGAACATCATGTACATGCTCATGCTGGTATCCTTAAATATAAAGCATGGCATAAGAATGAAATAAATATTTAAAAGTATTTCTAAAGATTCTTGCTTCTCCATAAATTCTCAACAGGAAAATGGCATTAAAGAATAACACAAAAATCTGAAAATTCATGCACATATATCATAATAAATCATCTAAACTTTTGCTAGAACAATTCTAAGTTAATAGGTACTCACTCGCTCAAATTAAGTAAATATAAGCTCTTTTAAGCAATTCATCAAACACCTTGTATGCATGATTTTGTGAGTAAAACCACTTTGGTAAAGAGTTATATCAACTCATCTCAAAACTCCTTGAGCCAATACGTAGGCCCCAGTCCAATTTATACCCGTCAAACAATTGATTCTACAACAACCAGTGCATTTGAAACAATTTCAAAGTTTCACACCTAAACATGGAATTACTGTTGATACAAAGGAAGAAGGGGATTAACTATTCAATTCTTACCTATTACTACGGTAGGATAATTGACAATAAGGAATTTTATATGCCTGAGTTCAAGAATTAGTGATTTGTAAAGAATTCTAGAACTTTCCGTGTAATTTTGTGGCTGCCTCTGTTTCGTATAAGGCTTTAAGCCCTTTTCGCTCTGCGTTAGTAACAGAACGTGAAGTGTTCTGTTTTGTAATATCTTTTTGTTTAATCCTTTTCACAGCCCTTAGGCTAAGGCTCTCACGCTATTCTTTTATTCATTTACCCTTCTTTTTTTTGTTTTGTTTTGTTTTGACTTGACTAGTATTTAATTATACCTACTTTTAATAATTATTAACACTAAAATTATTAATATTCCTCTAATTGTATATCTAATTATTTATAAATAGAAAAGTAACTCAAAATCAATCACAAGGGTTTAAATCCGTAATAGAAGTATAATTTAAGATTATAAAAATTAAATTCTATATTTAGCGTGTTTTGAAACTTTATAGATTTGAGGAGTGTTACAGTCTTCCATCCTTAAAAACATTTGTCCTCGAATGCTACTAGGGCCTTATTCTTAAGCTAACAATCATTCCTTCGGTCCTTGAACCTCTTAAGTTTTCTTAGCACTACTCACTCTTCCAAGTTCCCTCAAAATTTTGGGTATATAAGTTAACAAGCCTTAGGACCTAGTGACGCATTTTAAATCCGTGAGGACCTAGGCTCAAAACGGATAATATCACTAGCGGACTGGGCTGTTATAGGGGGAAAGGCTTCTGAATGAACTTTTTGGAATCCGCTCCTTTCACTATCGGAGCTGCCCCCGGGATCTTATCTACCCTCAAGTTGTAAGTTTCCACTTTCATATCGTTTGCCTCTATCTTTTTTCGTTGGATTCTACCAATTTTGTCAGTGCCTCGAGCATTTTCATCACCTCGGAAGTTTCCCCAGAACCGAACTTGTTGGGCTTAATGACAAACCGTTCTTCCATCCAGGTGTCTTCTATAACTGGCTCAGGTTCAACCTCGTTGTGTGCGTGAATTCAAATTTGCAGTTGTGCTATGGCAACTTATTGGGCTTGCAACATCTCAAAAATCGAATGTAAGCTAACTCCATTCCCTCCCCCTTCGGGTGCCTCGCGAATTAATGGCCAAGGTGCCCCGTGAATGTTGTTATTGGGATCAGTTGGTAGGTTGGTATTGACAACAACCTTTGAATTGGCATCGACCGGATCAACGATTGGTACGACATTAGGGTTGACAGGGGAACTTTATTGCTCGGCACCCCGTTGTTATTTTTACCATGGTGGCATGATTCATCGTCTACATCTAAGTAACCAGATTGAGAATCTGACATATTGAATAGTCCTGAAATCTAACTTCTAAGAACAAGTGTAAAATAGTGTGTGTTATCAAGATTCGTATTAAATTACCACTATTATCCTTAGACCCATAGTGGGCGCCAAATTATTTACCCCTTAAAATGGATAACAATTAAATTTGTATGCGGTTTAAAGGATATGCAGTTTAATTCAACACAAATGATCAAAAAACAGTAAATAGTTGAATTGAAAAGAGATAAAACGATCAAACTAGAGTGACGTAGTAATTAAGCCTTGTGTTTATCTTAAATGCCAACGGCTGGTCTCGATCGAGCCCTCGAGATAGAGCTCGTGTCCAAATAAACGGGTGTAAAACTGAAGAACACTTAAAACAATTGTTGAGAGCCAAAGTAAATTTTATTGCCTTGTTATGCGTGAAAACAATCCACAAAAAAATGAAGTGGTCCTTCTCTTTATATAGTAGAGGAGATTTAACCCTAGTACAAGTCTAAAAAGGTAAAAAAAAATCTTTTCCTTCCTTCTTTCCCAAGAAAATAAGATTCGCGGCCAATAACGAGCGTGATCCGCGCCGCAATACCTGGCTGATGGCGGATATTTCGGCTCCTCATTCGCCTCCTTTAACAGCCTTTCCTTTACCCTCGATTCTTCATCTCACTCGAGCTTGATTCCCTCGGGGTTCAACCGTGCTCGAGACTCGTTATATTATTCGTATGTTCTTGGTTCCAATCTGTAGGTATCTTCGATCTCACCCAAGCCAGTAACCAGCAACGTCGTTCCTCGTTTCACAACGAAAAATCTGGGGTAACTCTATCCTCATTTCCCTGTATACAAGATAGCTTTCAAATTTAAGGGACTAAATGATAGAAAACTTGACTATGAATAAATGAATAAAGAGCTCCAACTAAATATATAAGATGGATTTAAAATTTTAATTTGACGTGTTAACCTTTAATGTTCTTAATACTGATTTTATTTACTTTTAAAATTATGACTTGAGATCAATTTTTTAACTAAAATTTTCGTGAGTGTTATAAAATAACGACTGTAAAGTAAATAAACTAAAGATAAGTGTAGAGAGAAACTGATATATTATTGAACTTTCAAACTGATGTACATAATGAACTGAAATCTCCTCTATTTATAAAAGAAGCAAGCTGCTGTGTAAGCTGCTACTGCAAGCTGCTGTGTAAGCTGCTTGTAAGCTGCTACTGCAAGCTACGTGTAAGTTGCTACTGTACCAGATGTAGATAATCTTCTTCTGGGGGTAATGTTTATCCATAACGGAGTACCAAAATGATAAGCTTTTTCAGGAGGCTTATTTCCAATAGAGTACTAAATAGATAAACATATTTACGGTAGTGTTCCATATGGATAAGCTTCTTCAGGAAGCTTATTTACAACGGAGTACTAAATGAACATCCATTATATAATATATATTTATAACACTCCCCCTTAGATGTTCATTAAAAGATAATGTGTCTCATTAAAACCTTACTAGGAAAAACCCCGTGGGAAAAAAGTTCTAGTGAAGGAAAAAGAGTACACATATTTAGTAATACGCATTGCTAGGTGCCTCATTAAAAACCTTATAAGGAAAACCCTGTTGGAAAAAACCTTAGTAAGGAAAAAAGAGTGTATCGCGTATTTTACTCCCCCTGATGAAAACCTTGTTTCAAATATTTGAGTCTCCGCATTCCAATCTTGTATACCATCTTCTCAAAAGTTGAAGTTGGCAAAGATTTATTGAATAAATCTGCCGGATTGTCACTTGAACGGATTTGTTGCACATATTGCCACCATTTTTCTGAAGATCGTGTGTGTAGAATAATTTTGGTGAAATGTGCTTCGTTCTATCACCTTTTATAATCCTCCTTTCAATTGGGCTATGCATGCAGCATTGTCTTCGTATAAAACTGTGGATCTTTTCTCACATTCCAAACCACATTTTTCTCGAATAAAATAAATTATTGATCTCAACCATTCGCATTCCCTACTTGTTTCATGAATAGCTATTATCTCAGCATGATTTGAAGAAGTAGCACAATAGATTGCTTTGTGGAGCGCCATGATATGACAGTACCTCCATAACTAAATATGTACTCGGTTTGAGATCGAGCTTTATGGGGATCAGATAAATAACCTGCATCTGCATAACCAACAAGATCTGCACTATCTTTGTTAGCATAAAACAAACTCATATCACGAGTTTCCTTTAAATATCATAATATATGCTTAATCCCGTTCCAATGTCTCCGTGTAGGAGAAGAACTATATCTTGCTAGTAAATTAACAGAAGATGCTATGTCAGGCCTTGTAGCATTAGCAAGATACATTAATGCACCAACTGCACTGAGATATGGTACTTCGGGACCAAGGAGTTCTTCATTCTCTTCTGGAGGGCGGAACAAATCCTTATTCACTTCAAGTGATCGAACAACCATTGGTGTACTCAATGGGTGCACTTTGTCCATGTAAAAGCATTTTAAGACCCCCTGTATAGGCAGATTGATGGATAAAGATCTCGTCTGCTAAATGTTCAATTTGCAGACCAAGACAAAGTTTTGTCTTTCCAAGATCTTTCATCTCAAATTCTTTCTTAAGATATTCAATTGCCTTTTGGAGCTCTTCTGGAGTTCCAACAAGATTTATGTCATCAACATAAATAGCAAGTATAACAAATTCTGATGCCATTTTCTTTATAAAAATACATGGACAAATAACATCATTTATGTAACCTTCTTTCAGCAAATATTCACTAAGGCGATTATACCACACGCACAGATTGCTTTAAACCGTACAAAGATCTTTGTAATCTGATTGAATACATTTTCCGAGATTTTAAATTTGCTTTGGGCATTTTAAATCCTTCAGGAATTTTTATGTAAATTTCATTATCAAGTGACCCGTACAGATAAGCTGTAACCACATCCTTAGATGTATTTCAAGCCTTTCATGTAGGCTAAACTGATGAGATATCGAAATGTTATGGCATCCATAACGGGTGAATATGTTTCTTCATAATCGACTCCGGGTCGTTGTGAGAATCCTTGCGCGACAAGGCGAGTCTTGTATCTTTCAACTTCATCTTTATCATTTCTTTTCCGCACAAAACCCATTTATGACCAACTGGCTTTATACCAGCAGGTGTTTGGACTACTGGCCCAAAGACCTCTCTTTTAGCAAGGGACTTCAATTCCGATTGAATTGCCTCTTGCCATTTTGGCCAATCAGATCTTTGTCGACATTCTTCGACAGATCGGGGTTCAAGATCCTCACTATTTTGCATAATGTTTAGTGCAACATTATATGCAAAAATATTATCCACCACTATTTCAGATCGATTTAAATTAATCCCATCACCAGTAGAAATTATTAAAAGTTCCTCACTAACCTGAGTCTCGGGTTCATTGATTTCTTCAGGAATCTCAGAACTAATCAGATCTTGGGTCTCTTCAGGAGATCCCTTCATAGTATTATTTTGATCATTTGTCGATTTCCTTTTTCTAGGATTTCGATTCTTAGAACTCAGAGGCCTACCACACTTCAGGCGTGTTTTGGATTTACTAGCTATCATGCTAGTAGATGGTCCTGCTGGGACATCAATTCGGATAGGCACATTCTCTGCAGGGATATGTGATTTAGTAATCCTTTTCAAATCAGTAAATGCATCTGGCATTTGATTTGCTATATTCTGTAAATGGATCATCTTCTGGACATCCTGATTACATATAGGGGTACATGGATCAAAATGAGATAATGATGAAACTTTCCACACAATTTCTCTTTTGATTTCCTTTTTCTCTCCCCCTAATTGTGGGAAATTTGTTTCATTAAATCGACAATCTGCAAATCGAGCAGTAAATAAATCTCCCGTCAATGGTTCAAGATAGCGAATAATAGAGAGTGATTCAAACCCAATATATATTCCTAACCTTCTCTGTGGGCACATCTTACTACGTTGTGGTGGTGCTACTGGCACATATACAGCGCATCCAAAAATTCGTAGATGGGCAATATTTGGTTCATGACCAAAAACTAATTGTGACGGAGAATATTTATTATAATGTGTCAGTTTGATACAAATAAGTGATGCTGCATGCAAAGTAGCATGTCCCCAAACAATAGTGGGCAATTTTATTTTCATAAGTAGTGGTCTTGCTATCAATTGTAGGCATTTAATAAATGACTCCGCAAGGCCATTTTGAGTATGAACATAAGCTACAGGATGTTCAATTTTTATCCCAATTGATAGACAATAATCATCAAAAGCTTGAGATGAGAATTCTCCAGCATTATCAAGGCGAATAGCCTTTATAGGATAATCTGGGAATTGTGCCCTTAATCGAATTATTTGGGCTAATAGCTTTGCAAACGCCAGGTTGCGAGATGATAGTAGGCACACATGAGACCATCTTGAAGATGCATCTATTAGGACCATAAAATATCTAAACAACCCACTTGGTGGGTGAATAGGTCCACATATATCCCCATGTATACGCTCTAAAAAGGCAGGGGATTCCATGCTAACCTTCATTGGTGATGGTCTAGTTATCATTTTACCTTGATAACAAGCATCACAAGAAAATTCATCATTTGTAAGAATCTTCAGGTTCTTTAGTGGATGTCCACTTGAATTTTCAATAATTCGTCTCATCATTATTGATCCAGGATGACCCAAACGGCCATGCCAAAGCTCAAAAGTATTTGAATTAGTAAATTTCTGGTTTACGATAGATTGGCTTCAACTGCACTGATCTTTGAATAGTATAAGCCAGAAGATAAAGTTGGTAACTTTTCTACAATGCATTTCTGGCCAGAAATATCCTTTGTAATACAAAGATATTCCTCGTTCATTTCATCTATAGTCTCAACATGATACCCATTTCGGCGGATATCTATAAAACTCAACAAGTTTCTTCGGGACTTGGAGGAGAATAATGCATTGTTTATAATAAGTTTTGTTCCCTTAGACAGAAATACAATTGCTCTTCCGGAGCCTTCAATCAAACTTATATTACCAGAAATTGTAGAAACATTTGCTTTTTCCTTATGCAAATAAGAAAAGTATTTCTGATCTTTGAATATGGCATGAGTTGTTCCACTATCAATTACACAAATATCTTCATGATTGGTCTTTGATCCAAATGTAATTTGATGATTATCCATATTCTTCAAAACGACATAAACAAAATATATTATAATAAACGTTATTATCAAAACGTAACTTCTATTACATAGCCATACTAGCTACTACAAACAACAAAAATTAAAATATCTACATTTCTACAGATTCATTAGCGATTACATGACTTGTTTCTCCTTCTGGGAGTGCAAAATAATCAGCTACATCCAAATGCATGAAGTCTA